>UFQX01002331.1:0-32811 GCA_900497675.1 Arapaima gigas
GTAACTTTTCCAAAGAGCTTGTTCACACAGAGGTGGTGTCTAGTTGATTTTGAAACTCGATAACCTGAAAGTTTCACTAAACTGTGTAGTTGTAGAAAAAAATTGATAAACAATAAAATGTTTTTGTTTGAAAAATTATTCTATTAAAATAAAAGGATATGGCTTTCCTATGTGTTTGAGCCCAGAATATGACATACTGCAGGTATTGTATATTTGATATAGTTTGCTAATTTTCATGAAGGGTGCCAACAATTATGGAGTTCACTGTATGTGCACAGTACAAGTTCCAACCAACTAAAAAGCGCAGAATTTCATAAGGTAACACTTTGTTCAGTTATTTTAAATTTTCTTCAGGGGTGCCAATAATTTGCAAGCATGTTTTTCAGAAAAATTGTTTAACAAAATGTTTTTTCTGTCCAGAATTATTGTATTCAAATAAGAGGATATGGCTTCCCCATTTGTTTGAGCCCAAAACATTACTTATTGTAAGAATTGTTTATTTTATATATTACATTTTCTCATTTTCAATAATTTGGAAATTGCCAATAATTATTACGTTAACTGTATCAGAGTGCATTTCTACATACAAAATAATGTACTATAAATGCTTTAGATACTTTTATCCCCCTACTTATGAGAGTTATGTGTTCCTGAATATTATCTTACAAGTTGAAATTTTGTAAGTTATTGACATAATTACTACATGATATTCTCCCAGTCAGTTCTTTTTATTCATAAAAGTGAAATATCTGCTTCATATTTGGTTGTACCTTGGCAAAGGGTATTTAATAATTTCACTCATAAGTCAAAGACTCGTGAGGGATACCTGCACTTATATTGTATACAGTTTGGACGTAAGAAAACAGTATGTAGTATGAGTAAAATGCATGTCAATGGTTCAGTGTTTGAAGATTATATAAAAAATGATATTTTAATGTCTTGACTATGTAAGATCTGAAAAGGTAGCATCTGCATAACTTATCGTTTTAATGATGTTATAAACAGAGCAGAAGACTGTATTTGAAGGTCAGGAGGCAGTCTGGAAGGGACATAGTACTGTCCAATTAAATTTACTTTGCTTATACTTTTGAATCAGTTAGGTCCTATTAGCTTTATGTATTTCATCCTTACAGTTAGTGGTTCTGTTTGAGTTTTATAGGAAACATGCTGTTTCCTAGCAGCAGCCAGTAGATTAAAGGCTAGCTTCAAACCATAGTCATGTGCCACCACTAGCTGTCAGCAGTGAGCTAAATCTCAAATCTTACCGTGTGCCTGAGAGACTATTTCCTCCTACTATAAAGAGTCTGTGTGTGTGTTTTTGCAGGGATCACACTGTCCGAGTATTTCCGAGACATGGGCTACCATGTGAGCATGATGGCAGACTCCACATCTCGATGGGCTGAGGCACTGAGAGAGATTTCCGGGAGATTGGCAGAGATGCCTGCTGGTGAGTGCAACCCCTAAAGGAAAAAATCACGGCGCTTCCTCCAAAATTGTAACAAAAGCTGACTCTCTCTGTGTGTGTGTGTGTGTGTGTGTGTGTGTGTGTGTGTGTGTGTGTGTGTGTGTGTGTGTGTGTGTGTGTGTGTGTCTCCACAGACAGTGGATACCCTGCCTACTTGGGGGCNGTGTGTGTGTGTGTGTGTGTGTGTGTGTGTGTGTGTGTGTGTGTGTGTGTGTGTCTCCACAGACAGTGGATACCCTGCCTACTTGGGGGCACGATTGGCATCCTTCTATGAGCGAGCAGGACGTGTCAAGTGTCTGGGCAACCCTGAGAGAGAGGGGAGTGTCAGCATTGTAGGGGCGTGAGTACTGATTTTTTTACTCATTAATACAGCCACTGCAACAGTATTAAACTAAAACTTGCCCTGATTTTTAAAATGAACAGTGTCATGGTGATTAATAATTGTTGGATATTCTTATTGCAGACCTGTATGTTACTTGTACTGATTCTTTTTAAGTGTTTTTTTTTTATAGGTGTATATATGTTTATTTTTAGTGTTGTATTCATTCAAAACCACAGTGAGACTTAGAACATGTTGTTGTTGTTGTTGTTGTTGTTGTTAGCTGAATTATGTGGCATTGCCCAGGTCAGAAAGTGTAAAGGGGAAAGCTGAATACTCCTAACAAATGTATCCGCTAACTGTATTGCCTTTGTCATCTTGTGGGCTTACCACCTGGAAGGTGAAGGGTGGGGGACAAGTACAATGCCAGCTAAGGGGTGGCATAAATGGCATGGACCTAGAAAGCTCTGACTTTTGTTTGTGTATATGCAATGAATAGGAGATCTGGGTAGTGAGTTGGTGAGTATTCTTGGAGAAGGTGTACTTAAGAGAGTGCTACCCATTGACTCTGTAGTCCTGTGTGGCTATTTCAATCCACATAATGGAAACAATGGAGACACCCGGAAGGGCTTGATTGGGAGGAATGGCCTGGCACTTGTGAACTTGAGTGGCGAATTGTTACTGGACTTCTGTGTTAGTCATGGACTGTGCATAATAAACATGTTCGAACACAAGGAGGTTCATAAGTGTATTTGGTAGCAGAGAACCTTGGGGCAAAAGTCAATGGAAGCCAATGGTTAAATTTTTTTCTAGACCACTCTTTTCATACACATAGAGCACTGAAAGATCAACAGACATGGAAGTAAAAATATATATCAAATTGGCATCTCTAAGTCTGGACTTAATGGTTGTCTTCCAGAAAAGTGGGTTGCCTTCTCCAGGTGAGACGGGACACCTGCCCCTAGTGGTGGAATTCAAGTATTTTGGTGTCTTATTCACAGGTGATGGAAAAAGGGGAGCAGGATATTGAAAGGCAGACTGGTGCAGTGCCAGCAGTTCTACAGGGACTGTGCTGGTCTGAGGTGGTGAAGTGGAAGCCAAGTTTTCAGACAGAGCTCTCGGTTTACCTCTTGATCTACGCTCCCATCTTTACCTGTGGTCATGAGTTGTGGGTAGTGACTAAAAGAAAGAGGTCACAGATACAAGCAGCTGAAATGAGGTTTCTACTCAGGATTGCTGAGCTGAACCTGCATGACAGGATGAGAAGCTTGGTGATCTAGGAGAACTTTGGAGTAGAGCCTCTACTCCTCTGGTTTGAGAGGGGTCACAGAGAACACAGCACATGCTGGACATAATGACATGAAGACAGTAATAACAAGTTAGATATCACCAACCTGTTACCTTTAAACTTGTTACATTTAGTACGTGTCACTAATGTGTATAGTTCTTGGAGCTAGAGGGAGGGGGGCACTAGCAGATGGTTGGAGTAAATAGTCCAACTGGCATACATACATAAATTATTTTTATGTTTAACTGTGTGTCATGTCTTAACTGTTTCTGAGGAAATCTCTCCAACAGGAAAATGACTTGTGTTGCTGCAGAACATGATATATATGACCTAAAGGCACTAAAAAAGGTTGAAAATCACTGTAACCATTCTCTCCTCTCCAGTGTGTCACCTCCTGGTGGTGATTTCTCAGATCCCGTGACATCTGCCACCCTTGGAATAGTACAGGTAATTTTCACTTTTTGATTTGGAACTGGGGAGACAGTTGGCTAGGACAGTGCATGTGAGTGTCATATGTATGTTACATAGGTGTTCTGGGGCCTGGACAAGAAGCTGGCCCAAAGAAAGCACTTCCCTTCAGTGAACTGGCTCATCAGCTACAGCAAGTACATGAGAGCACTGGATGAGTACTATGACAAGCACTTTCCTGAGTTTGTGCCTCTGCGCACTAAGGCCAAAGAGATCCTGCAGGAGGAGGAGGACCTGGCTGAGATCGTGCAACTCGTGGGCAAGGTGATTCAAGGCCTTCCACTTCACATACTCTTTATAAGAATGTTAACTTACACCAAGGTACTGATGTGACAATAAGAAAATGATACATTTTTAGTTTGTTAGTTGGCTGCAGTGCTGTGTAGTTCTCTTTTGGGTTTTAGTCACCGCTTCAATTTTAACAAGCTGTTTTGTTTGGGGGAAGAAAAATTATGTTTTGACTTGTATGTAGTGCCAGGAATTTTAAGCATATAAGGTTTTTAGCAAACATGAGGTTAGTGTAAAACTGATTTTAGAACTTGCATAAATGCGAAATTTGAGTAGAAACTTGATCAGTATTGCCTTTTAGTGCACACTTCGGTGCTATGGCTGGTGACATCATCAACCATAAATGCTGCTACTATTATAAAGCCCAAGATTGTCAATAAATTTTTGTGCTGTAGAACAATCAACTACTGAGAATACATTTGTGTAAATGCACTTAAAAAATTAAACCTTTGCATTCTTTTAAGTGCTCATGCACTGCACTAAACTGATGGCTCACTTTTCACTGCACGAGGTGGAAAGTGGAAGTACTATGGACATTGATGTAATCTAATCGAATGTTATAATAACTAGTATTAATCAACTACTGAAGTTATAGGAGTCTAGTGTAAGAAGAATATGATGGCCAGAAGGATCACAGCTGGCTTAATCAGCACCCCAACATTATGTTACATGCTCAGTATTTGTTGAACAGTCAGGTAACTAAACTGATGACAAAAGTACCATGAACTTGTCTGTAATATGTGGTGACTAAGTGAACCATCACAGTGGCAGTATATTGAAGGCCATCACAAAGTTTCCTCCTGCCTCAGTGATCATTTATAGTTATCAGCATTTAGCAATATACTGAGAGTAGTAATCTGAGCAAAAGTCAGTACTAAGTAGTCCCACTTTGCTTGCTTGGCATTTGCAATTGAAACTAAAGTTATAACGATTTAAAAATGATTTAAAATGACAGTATTTACAACAGTTGCAAAAAATTGCACATCTTTGTGACAATGACCACTCAGTGGCACTGACCTCATGGCCACTAACCATGTCTCATGAATGCATTCTTTCACTCAGTAAACTCAATAAAGCATTAATCAAAATAATTTTTGCAGAATCACACAACATTATTTTGCTGTTCTCCTTCCTTTTGCCATTACAATAGGCATCTCTGGCTGAGACAGACAAGATCACTCTGGAAGTTGCGAAGCTGATCAAGGATGACTTCCTGCAGCAGAATGGTTACACACCCTATGACAGGTGAGCAAGGTGAACAGCGCCCTGACACCAGTCTCCTGCACACAAACATGCTCACAGATGACTTGTTACCACCCCACCCTAGATTCTGTCCTTTCTATAAAACGGTGGGTGTCCTGTCCAACATGATTGCGTTCTACGACATGGCACGGCACGCTGTTGAGACCACTGCCCAGAGTGACAACAAGATCACCTGGGCCATGATCCGTGAGCACATGGGTGAGATCCTCTACCGGATCAGTTCTATGAAGTTCAAGGTAAGTTTTGGTGTGATCTGAACAGGGATCCAGTACAGGTGCATCTTGTATATCTTTATGTAGCCCTGACACCTACCTGCTCTGTCTGCTTTCAGGACCCTGTGAAAGAGGGGGAGGCCAAGATCAAGGCAGACTACGCCCAGCTTCTGGAGGACATGCAGAACGCCTTTCGAAGCTTGGAGGACTGAGCACCGTTGTGACCCTTCACCTTTGAATCCCTGGGGCAGTGCAGTGTTCCAACGAGCATCCATCTGTCTCCTTACTATGGCCTCTGCGGCATATTCACATTCCACAAACATTGGATTCTTTGCTTTGTGTAGTGACTTGTGTCGTTATTAAAACACATATATGGTCAGGAGCTTCTGAACACCACAGCGCTAGCTGTTTGTATGTGTGCGTGCATGTGGGTGAGTGTGCGTTATTCCTTCCTGCTTGATTCATCAGTGGCCCTTGACCTGATGACATTCTGCTTTTACCACTGTACTGTCCCAGGTGACTTCCAGCCCTTGTTGTAGACATAATAAATTCAGTGGATGTACTTATTTTTGTTCTGTAAAGATGATTATTAATGACTTTAGCACAAGGGACAAAGTGATTCTGTATTTATTACCACCAGGTTATGTGGCCACCTGCATTTGCAATGTTATGTTTCTCATTGTATTTTGACTTGTCTTGTGTTTTCTGATGTGTGTAAGGGCATCTTTAGTGTAGTATGCCCATTTTTCTCCTCCTTTTGGTGGTATGTGTGTTAAGTCCCAAAGAGACAAAGAAATATAAATGTCAAAATTGTGTCCTCTGCTCTCATTTCTAATGGCAAAAACAAGAAATTGGCCTCTGCTGCAAAAACTGCAGATACACCTCAGTCTGCTGCAGAGCATAGTGCCATATGTGTGACACCAAGTTAGATTCAAGTGCCAAGAAGTTGTTCTGCTTGCTGTTACTGGACAACATATTACAGTTAAGCACAAAATAAAACAGTGCAGTGAGAGTGAGCGAGTTACTGGATCTGCTTGTTCCAGGCTGTGACTAACACCTAAGACAAGTAGTCTATCAACTCTAAATGTGGAACACGGCAGGCCTGTTGGACAGTGACACTACAGTAACAGCACATTTGCTGCCTTTACATGAGTAAAAAATGCTAGCAGTGACAAAACTGGTTCTGATCTGGTGCAGCAACATTCTCTGATCATTGTATCATATGTGAATGTGAAAACTTGCTAAGTTGCAGACATACCATCCACCTGGCATGACATAGCACCAGCTGCCACACTCATACTGAAGCTGTGAGTAATACTGGGCTTGTGAAATGCAGTTTTACTGCACAGCTAGTATCTGAACCTCAGAGTACATAGTCTCAAAGTACATAGTCTCAAAGTCCATAGGGGAGCCACAGCTACGCAGGAATTCCATGCTGTGTGTCTGATAAAACATAAAAATGTGGGCTTTCCTATGTTAGTTCATATCCTAACCACAAACTGATACAACAGTGATGTGCCCACCGATACTGGCAGCAATTAAGGCAAGCTTTTTTCTTCTTAAAATGCTCAATAATGCAAATATAGACCAATTAGAAATGGCATACAAAAAACACAAACAAGACAGAGTAAACGTTAGGGAAGCAAAAAGACACAAGAAGTCTGAAATACAAACAAATCAATACTAGTTGAAGCTGGAGCTATTTGAGGTCAAAATAGTATTGACATATTGCTTCATATCAGCATGAAAAACAACAGAGGTTTTTTACTACTGAAATTCTGCAAAAGAACGAGAAAGTTAGTCAAATAGTATCGTTCATCTCTCTTCCTGACAGTATCATACAATCCAAGCAGCACGTGTAAATAATGACGTCACTACATAGATGACCATCAACGAGTCTACAGTTGATGCGCGTGCACCCCTTCGCTGCCATGGCACTCGTCCTCTTTGCTGACGATATCCCCATTCCCACTGGCACGAATTGCTTACCAGGATAAAGGACCAAATATGAACTTTATTACATAATAGAAGCATCTTCTTATGGACTCTTGACTAGGAATCACCCCCACTGATATGAAATTGCTGATGGGGAATCTTATTTTACAAAGATCCAAGCTGGGAAAATGTGAAGCCTCAGATTAAATACTCTATTAAGTATTCACAAAATACCGATGACACCGCTGCTTTTAAAGGCTTTTTGTTTTTCACCCCAAAAGTTTCTCGCCCTTTCAGTACCACCACATCGGTTTAATTGTAAAACAGTATTTTTCCGCCAAAAGTGTCAACCATTCTGTATATCATTTAAAACCTTTTAAGAAACTAAACATTCAACTTCGTGAAAGTTTGAGACCTGCTTTACGAAGCGTTTGTCAGTAGCACTTAGTGTGTTTAAAATATTTCTAAATGCCAAAAATTTGTTTCACTGTGACGACACCTGCTAGTTACATCACACTATGTAAGGGCGGTGGAAGTGCGTCCAGTACCTGAAGCGTACGTGCGTGTGCGTGTGCGTGTGCCTGTGCGTGTGTGCTGGGCAGGGGCGTCCGCGGAGCGCACTCACGTGCGTCTGCAGAGAATACTGTTCCTGTCGGTGTGGAGCGCTGATGCGACTTTTTAGCAGGTAAATGGAAAATTACAGTCTGTTCTCGTGAAAGCTGGAATTATTATGAATTTAGCATCTGCTCGCGTTTATGATCAGATCCTCGGAAAATAAACAGCTGAAAAGTTTGTGCGATGTTCTGTCGTTAGTGTCTTCATCGGTCTACGCGCGCCGGTGTGGATCGGTATTTTGTTATTCAAAAACCTGAGTCAGTCTCTTACTCTTGCATTTATGAAACGAAGTCAAAAGCTTTACTTGATTTCTGATCTCATTTTGAGGCGTAAAATAAAAGTTCAGGTGCTTAATTTACAGTGGTGCTTCATTATAATGGTTCTGATGCGCTCTTCACTGATTCTTGTGAAAAAAGAGTAAAAAAAAGTGCCAGTGATCCCCTTATTAGCCTGTTGTGGGCATGGGTCGATGTCAGAATGATTAAGGGCTAAATGCGTAGTTACTACAGCGAATAAACGATATTGGAAGATATTTCTCATGTTCACTGTATAGCCCTTATAATAAAGGGAGACACATTTTAAACAAATTGTAGAAAACGCTGCATAAGCTGCCTTATGACACGTCGCAATGAGGCTGTTACGAATAATGCAGATGAAACTGTTGGCTTCAGTTTTCCCGAGTTTGAAGGCTGGATAAACCAGTTCTTGTGTGTTTCCTCAGGTGTTTGTGTTCCTCCTGCCTCTTTACTTGCAAGGCAGTTTCGGAAAAATACTGCAGCCTCAGTAGCGTCACAGTGGAGATACATATTGAGAATGAGTGTGAAAATTACTGGCATACACAATACACACTGACCATTACACAATATTTGTGTAATGGTCAGTGTGTCTTGTTCACATCAGTTTCATTTTACTGCTCTGTTTCACTCTGTGTGATTTGCTGTACCCTGCAGACCCTCAGCACTGTGGCCCTGCTTCACCTGAGGGTGAATCCCTGTACAGGTCTCCCAGTCACCAAGGGGATCTCCTTCCGAGCTTCTCATTGCTCCTGTAAGAAAAATAGCTCAGCTGTCTGGCTCAGATACAGGGACCAAAGACATGGAGGACACCGCTTTCCTGGGTGACAGCCAGCAGAGCTCAGGCGAGGTTGAGGTTGGCATCCACAGTGCAGAGACATATCACAAACACTTGATCTATCTAGACACACAATGGTCATTCCCCAAAAACTGTGTAGTGACACTCATTCAGCAGCTGCTCCACAACTTTTTTCCCTATAGTGGATGTAGCTTTTCATAACACTGTAGACATCTGAACAACCTGTTTAGGGCTCCCTGTCTAGCCACATCATTCTTGTGAACATGTATTCATCAGGCTCTATGCATACCTGGCATATATACATAATGGAGAAAATATTTCTTCTGGAATGAAAAAATGATAAATATGCTAATTTTTACTTTTCACACATGTATATTGTTTAACTATTTTCCACCTGTGCAAATAACTTCATCTTTCCATCTTTTGTATCCAGTCTCTGGTCTTCTCTCAAGCTGCAATCACCTGCTACCAGCAAAGAAATGAAGAGTTCAAAAAGTTATTCAAAGACCTGCCAGAATCAGAGTGGCTCATAATGGGTGAGGAAGACAGACTTAAGAAAGGAAAGGATGCTGGTATATCTGGGGACTAATAGTGGGAGACTAGGAGAGACATAATGGGAGAGTAACAATCCTAAATTCATTCTTAGGTAAACCCATGCGTTTCTCCCAGTTCACCCATCCCTTGTGTAGCAGGGTGCTGTAGAATACAGCCGCAATTACCTGTTAAAAAGACTGAATCAGATTTACTTATCTACACCTGTATCACCTGACTCTCTCCACTTATATACCTCTCCAGACTTTGCCTGTGCCCTCCAGAGGGACATCCTGCTACAAGGACGGCTCTACCTCTCCGAGAACTGGCTGTGTTTCCACAGCAATGTCTTTTGGGGGACAACGGTGAGTCCTGGAAACCAGAGAGTAAAGGATTAGTGAAAAATAGTCCCATCAGAGTCTCAGCCAGCTTTCATGGTTCTGAAAAAAAATGTTGGTGCACATGGTCTTGCTGTTACCCACCAAAAAGAAATACATTACAGATACATTAAAAATACTAACAAATTATTGGGCACATACTTATTTGGATTTTAAATCAAGTAACAGCTGATACTGAGCATCTCAGCTGCGATCTCCATCTATATTTAGATTAGACCACATAACTCAGATTGTGGTTGGAATTCAAAGTCCATCATTTTCATGCTGCAGACTGGGACACAGCTCACATATTTCTTCACATCATGTCAAACTGATCAGCAAATAAAGTAAAATCTCCAACATTACTATATAAAACCCAAAAAACAAAGTGAATGCAACATAGAAATCGAAAACCGTAAATAAATAGTAAAAGTAGTAAGAATAAAGAAGTAATCTAAAGTGAGCTCTTTTAGGTATCCCGTAAAAATTAGTTCAGGCTCGCATAATTCTACACATAAAAGGTCAGAGGATGTGTATACCTCTCTTTACCAAAACATTCAAGACAAATCTGAAACATTTTATTCTCTCTTTTAACAGAACCATTTATAACTTTTAAAAAGTGCTTTTCAGTACATAGAACACATCTAAAACATTATGTAAAATGCAGTGAGGACAAGATGAAGTGGAAACTCAAGGTGCTAGCATCCACCCTGCAAGTTCACATGAGACATTTTAGAAAGCAATTATATATCATTGATTAAACCCCTTGCCTTTGCTCTAACTATCTGAGGCATCCCCAACGCACACTCCAGATTTTATTGCATGACATTTATTTTAATTGGGTCCCCATTTCATTTTGACAGTCATCCCTCCCAATCTGGATACTGTTGCTCAGATTAACAAACTGGATTGCCCAGCCTTCACTTCCAGCTGAATGTGGAATGTAACATTTGCCAGTTATGGTCTGGTGAAACTGGATGGGAAATTACCTGGGCACATGTGGACAAAAGCAAAAAACTACACAGATCATTCTATGACATAAAAACAAATGATCACTCATTCACTATCAGTAACTGCTTGTCCATGTCAGGTTTGCAGTGGTCCAGTGCTCACCAGAAGCACAGGGCAGGAGACTGGCCAGGGCAAACCCTGGATGGGATGCCAATCCATCACAGGGTAGCACATTTTTTTACATTTATATCAGTCATCTTGAAATGCGCCTGTACACATCATCAGTGATGTCTTTCAGCATCTGAAACCCACATCCAAATGACCCAACTAGGGTTGCTCAAACCCCCAGCCTGTGTCCAGGTAGCACTACTGTAAACCCACAATTCACCTCTTCTGATGCACATCCACCTGTTAGTTACAACAGGATGACTTGCTTAGAGGCCCTTAGCAAAAATCCAATTATACAAACATTCATAGAATTTTAATTTAAATTATTCACATCAATAGGTTCCGGCCAGCTGCGACCCTCCTCAGGATAAGAAGTTCATAATAACAGATGGATGGATGGATTATTCAGTTACTAAACCTATATTCCTGTATGGCAGAGGAATGTGTGATCTTATTTCAGAAATATATTTTAGCAAACAGGATCACATGCAATTGAACCTCTACATAAAGTATGGTAGAATTAAAACAGTTGTGTGTGAAGGAATGGTACAGAACACAGCTCCTTCACCAAGAACAGATGAAGAAAGTGGAAAAAATATGCCTTGGATTGGGAGGAGGAGCTTCCCTGGAACCAGGGGCGGTGGAATGATACCATGTTCAATAAGCTCTCCTTTAGTCCTTTAGTAATACAATATTGCACACTATGCCTGCAAGAAACCCAACAAGAACACAATAAAAATGCATTCTAAATAATTTTCAGTTAGTTTGCTATTTATTTTTTATTTCAGAAATCATTATATTTCACTACTACTGGCTTGTTTCTTATACTTGAGTGGTACTGTTCAATACTGCATGCATTGACTGTATCCATGTCAAAAAATTGAGGAGAGTGTTTAAAGATGAGAAACAGAGAAGTGAGACAGAGACCCAGGGATAAAGAAGGCGAGACAGAAAAAAAGCACCGGGTAACAGAAGTGTCTGTCATTGTTCCTCCTTCGGAGAGCTGACCTTGTGGTGCTTTGCTTTCAGCTGAAGATCCCCCTGCAAGACATCAAAGCCATGTCCCGGGAGAAGACAGCCAAGATCATCCCCAATGCGATTCAGATCAACACTAATGTGGAAAAGGTTCTGGCTGACTCCTCCTATGCCGTCTTACACACACAGTAGTGAAGTGGCGAAGCGCAGATAACTGTAGACATGTAACAAGCTAACTTCACTCATACACAAAGCACTGTATAATGGCTTAAAAAAGTATGGACCCCTTTTTCATGCAAAGGGATTTTCATACTGTCCATTTGCCCATTAAATTCAGTTTATTTACATAAGAGGTATTTTATTCTGCACAATAGCAACACTGTCTGTATCAGACATTTTTTTTTGACAGAGAAATGCTTGGTATTTCAAACCTAAAAGGTTTTTGTCTTTCAGTGATGTCACTCTGGCTGTTTTCTAGCTAAATATAGTGTATTGACCTGTAAATTACCCTGCAAACAATGACTGCAAATCTGGCAATCCAGTGATGATTATCTAATATTAGGCTTTTATTTGAAATGGTACACAGCAGCTATAATGCCACAGATACAGTGTCAGTATGTTTTTTGCATTGAAAGACGTAGACAGTGATCTTGGGAACTCGCTATCATTAACAGTTTGTTCAAAGCAGCATTGTAGTCTGGAGTTTATCTTGGAAGCACTGCGTACTAGGGCAGTCAATGTACACCCAGGTTGGGTTACAAAGGTAGTCACATAATCATACAGTTGCTCACATTCACACACAATACAGGCAATTTACAATCCCCAGTTCACATGAATTGCATGTCTTTGGACTGTGGGAGGAAACCAGAGCAACCAGAGGGAAAGCTCACACAAACACAGGGAAATTATGCAGGCCCCACACAGATTGAGCTGGTTGCAAACCTATGCCACAACAGCCTAAGTGCTGTGAAGCAGCAGCACTGCCTGCTGTGCCACACACTGCCCCGTTTTTGCTAAAAGCTTCGTAAAGTTTGTTGGTATTATCATTGTGCATTAAGATTTATTTATTTTGGTTTTTTCATTAATTTCTGGAGTCAAGTTTTTTGTTTGGAAATGATTTTTTCCATAAGAAAGGGCCCTCCTCACACAGGAATGCATCCACTTGTGTACTTTCATGGAATAAATTAACTCTGTTATATGAGGAATGAGTGGTTTGTACTGAAAAATTGTTTCAAAGCTGAATTTATAATACACTTCTTACATAAAGACAAGCAAAGTAATGGGCAGCAGGATCTCCATATCTACGATGTTGTCTTCCTGTGTCCTACAGCTGTTCTTCTCGTCGTTCTCAGCAAGAGAGAAGAGCTTCCAGGCCATCTTCAGATTGTGGCAGAACACCCTGATGGACAAGGTGATGCATCCCCTGATAGTAGTGTGTACAGTGACCTGTCGGGCTCAGCCAAGGCTGGTCATTTAAAAGCTTTTTATTAACATAAAATTATTACTTAAATTGGTATCATTTACGAAACATGGTTTGTTTAGTGTACTCTAACTGGTTAAACAAAGCAGTTTAGTTGTAGGCAAATCTGGTTGTAAGTACCACTACAGCAGATCTCCTGGTGGGACCCACACCTGTCATTTACTGTGTGTTTATTAAAGGCCATCTGTCCTGTCCCCGTCAACAAACATAATGTCATTTGCTTTTCGGGCCACAGAAGCTGTGTGAAGCTCTGCTGCCCAGTACGTGGGTGGGTCCTCTTGTTCTTTTACTGCTATGAGGACATCTTTATGGCATGATCTGTGCTATTCCTGACATCTTGGAACTATGCCACAGTCCATAGGGTGTGTGTCCTCTTACTCATCTGTGTGCAAACTTCTGGGAGCCTTTGTCACACAAACTGAATGCAGCATAGCAAAACTGCAGCAGTACATTGTACCTGAGGTTGGGCTGTGTTACTGTACTGTAGATGTATTTTTAGTGTCCGCACCCCTATGGTCCACAAGAGTGCCCGAGAGAGCAGTACAAGCACCTTTTTGTCAGCTGGGAGTTGAGAACCACTCAGAGAAAAGAGGAACGACGCCATTTTACATAAACACACAAGCCTTTCAGTGAGCTGTGAGTGAGCACTAAAGATGACCATCACATTTGCATTTTCCCCAACTATGAAAACGATGTATCGCTTCTACCTGCACATGTGGGCGGAGCCTCGCTGGGTTCTATTAAGTTCCGTCCCTTGCCTAACCTGCATATCGTCATTAGGGTCACTCTCGGTCGCCGGACCGGTGGTACAGGTAGGCAAAGCAGCCCTTTGGAAAGTCCTAAGACGTGATTCAACTTTTTTTTTTTTTTTTTTTGTTAGGTGAGAAGCGCCAGTTGCCAGGTTCGCACTCTTTTCGCTATTTTTACTTTATGTTTACTTAGTTTCGCGGACGTCTTGCCGCGTAGACACGGCTTTGGAGCTCCGTGGCTCACGCTGCAACTACCTGTGNCGCTATTTTTACTTTATGTTTACTTAGTTTCGCGGACGTCTTGCCGCGTAGACACGGCTTTGGAGCTCCGTGGCTCACGCTGCAACTACCTGTGTGCTCGTTTTGTTTGGACCGCTCGTCAGCTTCGACCCCCCCGAGTTGCGTGTGCTAAACTCACTTTTACTTCTGTCGTTTAGAACAGAGAGCGATTCGCGTGCGCTGTCTCACCGCCACCAACGCTTCTTTCAGCCGCTAACCAGGGCCGACCTGTGGCACATGGTCCGGCACCACTATGGCAGCGAAGTGGACCTGAGCCACGAGGACATGGACAGCGTCCAGGTGGCAGACAGCACCGTGCATGCCAGGTAAGGAAGTTCATCTCACCCTACCCTCCCCTGTACTGATACACCCCCACCAGCTTTCGCCTGCTGTCTTTCTGTTTAAGCTACCTTGACCATAACAAGGGATTGCATTGCATTGCAAAGCCCCCCCAGGAGGACTGGCGCGAACTTCAGTGGCGCCTCTGGGGTAGAACCAATCCACTCCTCCCGACTATTTCTAAATTAATAAAGATACACATACATGGTGCACGCACATATATACGACAAACATTTAATTTTATTTTAAATGCTGATGCAATGTTGAAGGAAGGAAAAATTTGAATTTTAAATATTTGTATACAATTACTGGTATGTGGGCGTTATGTAGCATATATACAGAAAACAAATGTATAATTTAACGACTGAAAACGGACTGAAGTTGTTTCAGAGAATGAAGAGATATTAATTACTGCGTAGAGATTTTTGCATAGAGCCAGTTCGTTTCACAGAAAATCTTACAACGTTGCACCCGGTAGCCACAAAGAATGTTTCCATAACTGCCAGATTATCTTACATTTTCTAATAAAAATGTTTATTGTCAAGCCACATTTTTAGTATCCTTATTTTACGATAATTGTTTTCCGATGATGGTAAAATTTAGATACCCCCAGTTTTGGGGGAAAAAAATGCCCTGACTGACTATTGAAGCAACCACTGGATGGAGTTTGAAATTTAGATTTCAGCATATTAAAACTGAAGATTAGGTAAGCCTCTACAGGTTAAAGAATATGTACATGTTTTATATTGACCCCTTTTAAATATGTTTCAAGGTTTTTCAGGTTCTGTTAGGATAGTGTATAGATAATGGTCTTTCGATTACTGGCGCTACTATATTGCTTAGCTTCACCATTTAAAGTGCTGCAGTGCTGATGTGAGCAGAATTTCATGGCTACTCATGTCCCACAGCATGTCCACAAGAACAGGTGATGAGGAGCACGCTGGGCGAATAGAGAGGCCCTCCTCCCTCCGTCTCTTGCAGGGTGATACAACGCTGGGGAATGGAACCTCTCCCATTAGAGATGAGAAGCAGTCATCACCATTGCTGCCCAGTGGGAACTCCCTGAACATGGTAGGAGTGTAAACTTTGGGTGGGAGTTTAAGTCAAACTCTGTATCAGTCAAATAAGCAGAACAGGGTGGAGTCTGATCTTAAATTATTGTTTGGTTTATTTTTTATGGGGATTACTGATGTTTTTGAGGGACCTGTGTATTTGTTTTTGCAGGAGGACTCTTGTTCCCTGCCGTCCCGTCACAGAACCCCAGAGGCTCTATTGGATCGATTGGCCCCAGAAAGAGTTTCTAAAAGATCTGAACCAGCCTTGAATCGGAACATCCCAGAAAGGGGTTCCAAAAGGTCTGAAGCAGCTCTTGAAAGGACGGTTCCAGAAAAGGCCTCCAAGGTGTCTGAAGCTTCTCTTGACCGAAATGTCCAAGAAAGGGGTTCAAAACGTTTTGACTCATCAGTAGACCGGGCAGTCCTAGAAAAGGGTTCCAAACGTTCTGAAGCATCTTTTGAACGGTTTGTCCCAGAAAGGAGTTCCAAACGGTCTGAAGCATCTCTGGACCGTACTGTTACTGAAAAAGGTTCCAATCGGTGTGAACCATCTTTGGATCGGACCATCACAGAAAGGGGTTCCAAACGACATGACCTATCTCTGGACCGTTCTGCTTCAGACAGAGGTTCCAAAGTTCCTGAAATATGTTTGGAACCTGCTAACCAAGAAGGGCTCTCCAAGCAGTCTGATTTATCTCTTGATCTCAATGATAATGAGGATGTCTCAGGCTGCAGCAGTTCAGAAGTTGCAGCAGAAGGTGAGGTTATGCTGTTTTGAATGGAAGTTGTTTGAGTGGAAGTTTTATGTGATTCTGAGAAATAATGAATCTCTCCCTCTCAAAACAGAGGAGCTTTTGTATCCATCCCAAGCCCAAGGCAGGGTTTTTGTGAATAGGGTGTTCCACATAAGTGCAGAGAAGATGTTTGAGCTCCTTTTCACAGACTCCCCCTTTGTCCAGAGATTAATGGATGCTAGGAAGATCACAGGTAATTCTTGCTGAGCAACCAACACCGTGGTGCTTGAAATATGAAATGGCTGTATAAGTCTTTCTTTGAGTTGATGAAAACATGAAGTGTGGGTATGTGTACACTGTGCCTTCAGGTTGCACCACTACACCTTGGCAAAAAGATGGCTCTGGCTCTATGAAGAGGACACTGAGTTACACAATCACAATTACCAATCCATTGGTAGGCAAGTCCTCCAGGGCCACAGAGATTCAGGTAATCTGAAATCCTGGTGCAACTTTTTTAGCATGTATGTGAGCATTTGCAAATATGTCATCTTTACTCCATGTCCCTCAGATCCTATATAAAGATATGCACGATGGACAGCACTACATGCTGGATTCAGAAGTATACACACATGATGTTCCTTACCACGACTACTTCTACACCCACAACCGTTACTACATAACTCACAACTCCAAGCGCAAGTGTCGCCTCAGGTGGTGTGCTCTCTTAGCCTGTGTATGTGCCTGTCTGTATGTCTTGAATTAATCTGTTGATATGTGTCTTTCCATGCATGCATGTATGTGTGCTCTGCAGTTCCTGATGATGAAATTTGATAATCTGTCTTGGTCTATTCAGGATATATACTGATGTCAAGTACAAAAAGCAGCCATGGGGTTTGGCCAAGTCCTTCATCACCAAGAACTCCTGGAGTGGTCTCGAAGAGTACTTCAGACACCTCGGTATGTACTGCTGCTGTGCACAGAAATGTTACGCTGTCTCCATAAGAAGTGCTGAAGTCTTGTTGGTCCCTTATATATGTCCTTGACTGGGACCATGAGTTGGTTTATTACTCCGAAAGTGCAGGAGTCGAATGTGAGCTGGCATGACTTGTGTCCACGTGAATATTCTGAATCCCCCACCCATGGTATTTATGACATGTTCTAAATAATAAATTACAGTGGTGGACTATGGCCAGGGCTATAGTCAGGTGTAGAAAAACTCAAGGCACTGTTTTGACTGTCAAGGCATTGGATGAAGCGTTGTTGTGAGGTTTTAAATGCAATGCTAGCTCTTTTGTATGAAAAACTACTGCTCAAAGTTTGTAACAACAAAAAGTTTATTACTCAATTTGTAAACTGCCGACTACCTGTACTGCCTCTGAATGATGCTCAGTTGTGTGTGAGGTTTACTGGATAAGGCTGAGCACCATAAGCTGCTTAGAATGCATATTAAAATTTTCCAGTTTGAGAGTAGAGATGTTGTGTTTATCTCTAGTAAGCGATTATCTGAGGCTGTGTGCAGGTCTAGGCGGGACTGCAGTTCAGCCTATTAGGGTGGTTCTCTTCTTTGCACAGAACAACCCCCAACCCTCATTTTTTTACTATGCCGCGTCATCACCCCACCCTTCACCCCTGGGACAGGAGAAAAGTGCATGACTGCATCTCCACACCGATAATGGACCATTAAGTGGGGTGATGGAGGTAGTCACCTTGTAAAAGCCAGTCACTCATGTTCACTTCCAGAAAGTCAGTCCCAGTTGAATCTTTAACAAAATTAGGAGCACTATGCGTGCCTGAGTCCATGTGTGTTTGATGGGGGATGATACCATGTCTGTCTGCATGTTTAATTCTGAAATGTTTTCTGTATATTGCTCTTAATGTTACATTTGCAGAGGCAGAGCTGCTGGAGGAAGAGGCTGAGCTAACACAAGGGCTTGGAGATGCCAGTAAGGTGGGAGGTCTTCGTCGGCGCCGAAGGGCCTACAGCCGGACACTCCCAGAACACTTAAAACCTGGCAAGCTCTGCCCTGGAGATATGGCTCAACGTCAGGAGAGCCTTGCAGGTTGGATTTCATGGCTGGCACACTTACTTGCACTCATGTTTACACACTGTGTCCGTGAAACATCCTCTTTCCCAATAGCAGGGGTCCTGGACACAAAGGGGCCAAAGAGATGGAACATCATTGCCATTGTGACTGGCATGATCTTCTTGTAAGTATGCTGTACCATCATCTTTACTGTGTGTGTAGCTGGGGTACCAGGTGCATAGTGGTTGAATCAGTCACTATGAACCCAGAGGTCACAAGTCTGAATCCAACCTCCTTTGAGAAAAGTACTCAAGGCAGCACCAGTGGTAAAATACATACTAAGTCATAGTACGTAGCCTCACATCATAAGTTGTTCTGAAAAACATTTCAGCTAAATGAATAAATGTAAATGTATGCCATTTTCGGCATGTATTGTAAGTGAATAATGCCATCATTCTGCTCAGACTTCTGCTCCTGACGTCAATGAATGTGGGACTTTTCTTCAAATTGTGGGCAATGGAGGATGTGGCCCAGCGATTGTACCTGAGCACCAAGTACCGGCTTCAAGAAAAGGCAGAATCCAGGTGAGCTTGAATGTAGCAGTATGTCAGCATTTAACTGAAGACCTCACCTATGTGTGCCGAACCATGTTCTTTCTCTCTCACACTTGCAGTCTGAACCCAGACCTTGGCTCTCATCCTCTTCCTCCACACAAAAATAAGGAAGAGGTTCAGCTCCTCAGGACTGTATTGGAGGACTCCATCGAGCTACTAGAGCAAGTAAGTTTGGTCCTGGTTCTGTATGTGTGTGACTGTGACTTCCTCCCTTTGCACTGTCAGTTGTAGAAGTAAATGGTGATATTCACAATCAGATCGGAGTTTTATTGTGATCTAATCCTGCTCAAATCATCACAGCTGCGCAGCTCTCTGGTGGTTCTGCAACAGAGTTTCCAAGTGCACAATGAGACTGGTCCTCCTCAGTGATCCTGCTCACACAGTCAGACTTGAAACCACTACAACTGGACGTTGCCTTGAGGACCAAACACTACCCAGAATCTAATGTTGGACAAAAGGCACCAGTTTTAAAACTCTGTAGTGAATTTTGGTGTTCCATGGGCAAGAGATTAGCTTGGTTATTAACTAACCTTGCAGATCTGCCATGGTAGTGATTTGCACTTTACACTGCTTTATTTCAGTTTTTCCCATGCTCAGAACTCCCTGCTGGGATGCTGAAGCTGTGAAATGTACTGTAGATATATGATGAATCACAGAAGAACTGTGTCTACAGGCACTGTAATCCTGAGGGTGATTGTGTATGTGTGAGAGACAGAGAGAGTGTGAACATGTACTGCTGGCAATCTCCCACAGTTCAGGATACTCCAGAACTTGAGCTCTCCATTATGGTGCTGCTGTGGCAACTTTTTAAATCTGAATGTTGTGTTTTTTTCCTCTGTTTTTAAAAAAATGTATTTTAATTTTATTATATACATATGTACACAGATTTTTATGCATAATCTATTAAAGACAGGTTGCATTTAAAAAAAAAAAGATTTTCTGAAGCCTCTGATTTGGTTAAGTTGTCATCTACTTGTGTCAGTAAAAATTGGTGATTTCAATGCTAAAATTTTTCATTATTAACTGATTCCATTCTGCTTGCTCAGAGCTCAGGTAGAAGTTAAGACTTCAGCCATAATTTTGTATGTTTAATGTGCAAAGATGGTAATTGAGCTGAACTGCCCTTGAGTAACTATATGTGGGATCTCTTTCTTTTTGGTCTGTATTTAGCACGGAGCCCTAAAGGCTTGGCCTCAGCTCCTGGTGTCATGCAGGCCCACTGCATGTTGCCTTTTGATGGATTTAATAAAACACACACATACACACCAACCTGCATACTTTTTCATGTTTACATTCACCTAAGAAAGATAGTAGAACTAAAAGTGTATTTTTGAGGGAGGACATTTTTCTTTTCACTTACTCTTTTACTAAATGTTGGAGCATGACTGTACATGATTTATATTTTTGGTACCTGGAAATATCTTGTATATTTCATTGGTTTCAAATAAAAAGGTTCTCTGTTCTGTAAGTGTGTGTAATCTGTAAGTAGTGATTGCTTGATAGTTTTGTGTGTGTGGGGGGGGTCTCAGTCTGTGTACTTTGATTTGTTTGAGATCAGTTCCCTGGGCTGAATGTCATCTGAGCTGGTCCTCAGTGTTCATATTTGGACACTAATTGGTTCTTAGTTTGCACAGAGCATTCTGAGATGTGTGCAGACCCACATTATTCTCTTTTCACTCACAGACAGTAATGGGTAATCTGATCTTTTAGTAGAACTTTTCCTTATTGACTCTGTCTGGGCTGCAGATCGTGTCTGGGGCTGCCATTCTACTTCTGGATCACAACTGTTGTGTGGGTTTTAGCCATATGAATATACTGTATTTAAGATTACTTCTTTTTATAGTGTAACTTACATGTGCAGCACTTCCACTCAGTTGTGTGTATGTAACTGGTAATGAAGACTGCTAATTCCTGAATCAAGACTATTTCTGGAGGCCCAAGAACTGTGCGGTCACATGTTTACATACAGGTTTTGGTTTATTAGATGTTTTGTTTTATAAGCTCTTTATGTAAAAAAGAACAGTTACTCTAAAAGGAATATTTTTCACTAATCGGCAGCACTGAGGGTTTGCAGAAGGAATGACTTAATGAGACATTAATCCCAGAGGGAAATTTGCTTTGCAGCAATATAAAAAAGATAAACATACACCCATTACACATATACAGTGAGAAAAAAACAACTGAGACCCCCATCATGCTGTTATTGTTAGTTTATAGGATTTTCCTCTATTCAGTAACGAGGTTAGACAATGATTTACCAAAGTATACCGTAGACAGGCTGTTCGTGATAAAGGCAGTTTGGACACCTTGATCATGGGATTGGAACTAGGATACCCCCAGAGAGCAGCAGGAGGTGAGCTCTTTACAGTGCTCCTGTAATCGGTTAGCGAACAATGCAAGTCGTGGGTGTCACAGCAAACAAGATCAGACCAGCACGTGACTGCACGCCGTCCTGAGTCTCACATAACATTACTGTAGCTCTTATCTTGATGGTTCCTTCACCATTGTGGGGAAGGATAGGAGGCGTAAACATCACGATTAGGAGTAAAACTCCTGCAACAGCTTTAAAGGCCCCATGCGGTGACAGAAGTCACAGTGAACACAGATTCGAACCCGCGGATCGGGCGGCTGCGACGCTCAGCGGCTCCCGCTTCCCGCCAGCTCCGGGGGGCGGAGACTAAAGGGTTACTGTCCGTTGACGTCAGTAGTCTGCAGGAGGAAGTAGCCGTAGCCGTCGCCGCCGCTCGGTACACAGCGCGTGCAGGCGCGTCGCCGATAGCACCGGGCGGACGGGTGAGCGGCAAGACTCAGGAGCCGCTCTCTAGTACTATTGCGAACTCCCTGGTCCGCGGTGAAACATGCAACAAGTACCCGCTCGCCACCGCTAACTTACCTCAGGTACGTGGGCTGAACCAGGAAACCGTATGTGTCTGTGTGTATATATATGGGTGTGTGTGTGTGTGTGTGTGTGTGTGTGTGTGTGTGTGTGCGTGCGTGTGTGCGCTGCGAAGGTCACCCTGTTCACTTGTCCCCCGGACACCGGCTGACCGCCCCCCAAACCCCTCCCCAGTTCTCCTTCACGGTCTTCGGCGGCTGCGGTGTCTGATGGTGTTGACCGGCTGCTGGCGGGCGCGTGCTGCTCTGCGCTGTTTGTCCCGCTCGTGTCTTTGCTCTTTAAATGAATTAATGTCCTGGCGAAATGTGACAGTCCCCTCCTGCGCAGTTTGAAATAATGTCGCTTTATTACAGTGTTTTACTTTTTTGATAGCGACAACAGTGATGATACTGATTTTTTGTTCTTAAATGAACTGGTTAGTAAATATTTACATAATTGGAGGTTCACCTGGTGGAGTAGCGTAGCTAGTTCTGACGCCAGATGCTTGAAAAAAAAACGTGAAATAAGATAAAATAATATATCATTAACGGTGCAGTTGTGTCTGTCGGCCACGTGTTACGAGTCTCCCGCGGTCCTGCTTCGTGCCCACCGCTAGATGCCGGCTGGACGCTCCACTACAGAAAGGAGGGTGTGGAATCGCAGGCATCCAGACTGACAGTTTGTTTCACTGCTGGGTGTCATTTCAGGATGTTTACCAGCCCACTGTGATCACACACCATATTTTTAGGTGATGAACCCCCCCTCACCCACAGGATGTCTTATGGTCAAGACATTCACCTTCACAGCGAAACAAAACTAGTTGTCCTAGTTAGTAGGTCTCTGGAGACCTGCTGATCGTATTTCTAGGTCTGGACCATGATTCTGTTGAGCGTGCATAGTTGAGGAGCCCAGTGGGAACAGTACTGCCCTCATTTACCACGGGACAGCTTCCAAACACACAGTGCTGACAGTGTGCACACATCCCCTATGCTTTCCAGCCCAGGAAGCGCAAGTGCCGCTGTGATTTACCATCGCTTCTTGCTTTGGACACGGTGGCCAAACTCACTGCCTCGCTGGAGTGAGTGTGGGGTGTAAAGGCTGGGTTACTGGTTATTTTGACTTTATATTTAGGAGAGAGAGAGAGAGAGAGCTGCAGGCTGGTATTTGTGTATATATGTGTACCTCTATATATACACTCACAGGCCACTTTATTGGGAACACCATTCTAAAACTGAGTACATCCCCACACCCTTTTTTTCAGAACAGTCTGAATTCTTTGTGACAGATTCAACAGGGTGCTTGAAACATTCCTTTGAGATTCTGGTCCATTCAGAAATAATTGTAATCTTGTAATTGCTGCAGATTTGTCAGTTGAAGATTAATGCTGCCAATCTACCATTTTACCACATCCCAAAGCTCCTCTATGGGATTCAGATCTGGGGACCGGGGGAGCCATTGAAGTTCAGTGAACTTATCGTCATGTTCATGAAACCAGTTTGAGATGATTTGTGCTTTGTGACATGGTGCATTTTCATAGTGGAGGTAGCCATTAGAAGATGTGTAAATTGACACAGCTGCTGCTCACTGGATGTTTTTTGTTTTTCACCCCATTCTGTGTCAACTTTGGAGACTGTTGTGCCTGAAAATCCCAGGAGAGCAGCAGTTTATGAAATACTCAAACACACCGTCTGACACCAACAATTGTGGCACTAAGTCACTTGCATCAAATTTTTTTCTCCACTCTATTGTTTTATGTGAACAGTCACTGAAACTCATGAGCTGTGTCTGCATGATTTTCTGCGTTGCACTGCTGCCACATGATTGGCTGATTAGACAATTGTGTGAATGAGCTGGTGTACAGGTGTAATAAAGTGGCTGGGGTGTGTGTGTGTGTGTGTGTGTGTGTGTATTTATATACACACTCGAACTATTGTATGAATAATACATTGTATGACCTTGCACTTAGTTTTGATCACACAAGTGTGTAGTGATCGTACTTTTGAGTATAAATGTGTAACATTTAAATCAGAAAATGTAAGTACTCACTGCAGATATGAGAAGAGAAGCACTCCCACTACTCCATTTTTAGACATTTATAGCATAATTATTTAACTGCTTGTTTTAATTTTTATATATGCATATCAAGACCTGTGGCCCAAACATGTCCGTGTTTCATTTTCACATTTGTGTCCACATTGTAATAAAGGAATACAGTTCCAGCTGTAAGTGCTGCCCTGCATATTTTCTATATAGTATTCAATGCAGAGAGTGAGGTGCCACCCTACATCCACGCAGAGGTTGGGTCTCATAGACATTTTTGTTGTGGTGTTATGGAAGTAAGGTGATTTTTTAACACTTCACTGAACACCTTTTAGGCTCAAAAGAATGTATTTGTTCATTAGTATGTGCAGGTAACTGATGGCAGTCTCTTCTGCAAAACCATTGGCTCTCCCCATCTGCAGGTGTTTCAGGCCCTACCCATGCTCGAGTGTGATTGGCTGAGGTGGTAACATGAGGAGCAGCAGGGGCAGCAAGTCTCTCGAGCTGAACGAGCCGCTGTGCTGCTGCGAATATGTGAATCGGCATGGGGAGCGAAGTCATCTCGCAGCCTGCTGCTGTGATTGTGAGGATCTGGACCAGGCCTGCGATCGGTGAGGGGGTAGGGATACTGGAAAGTTACAGATGGCCACACTGTTTACTGGAGCATTTGAAATCATATCTCACAGTAGATGTTAGGATTTCAGATGAGACTTCCTGACAGCACCCTCATGCATCTATATTTGTATGAGAAAGTGCAGTGTGGCATGGAAGAAGTTAACCCTGAGGACCACTTTATCACAGTTGGATATATGTATCTGACCTTGATAAGGATGCCCATGTTTAAGTTTCTGAATTTTCATTTGTTCATTCATTCAATGTTTATCTATCTATTCAATTGTTTTATAATTACAATTAATAATTTTAAAATTAATAATTATAATTTCAGTGATTTTCTGTGATTTCCATATGCTTATAACATGCGATTACTGATGCTGTATAAATGTAGAAAATCATACTCTCCTGGACTTGAACAATGCTGCCACTTCATTACTGAAAATACCTCATGGAATGAATATTAAACACTTGTCTGCACATTATGACATGATGACCATGCGATACTGTTATTTGGCTACCTGTGTATTTTTTGCATTCAGGCTGAGGAAAGCTGTGTTGAAAAATTCAGGCAAAATAAATTTTAAGGCATTATTTTTTAAGAATACAAACATTAATAAGATGGTTTCAACTGAACTGTGAATTGTTAGCTTGAGTTTTTAGTTACACTTGATGTAGTTGTCTTATACTGTATATCGTTGCTAAGTTGCATGTGTATCTTGGTGACTATTCTTGTAGTGCTTGGATAAATATTTTGCTAAGGTTTCTGAGGAAACTGTAGGAAAGGGATGAATGTATAAATCATTTTTCAGCATATATTTGCTGTCGCCACACCTGTGTTGTTACATTCTCTCTAGGCACCACAAGATTTCTACCCGTTTATATCGACACTGACTGATGCTGTATGCTTGTCCTGCTGCTGGTGCCTATATATCCCACAACAAATCCCAGAGAGTTGGATGGATCATTTTTTGAAGACAAACTGTCAACATTTTTTAAACATTTCATACATTAATGTTGTTTATTTTGTCACAAAAGCTTTTGTTACATAATTGTATTTTTCTATATTAAACTTGAATTTTTTCAAATATTTATTATTTTCCTAGAATATTTTTGTTATAGTCTGTAAAATACAAAATCCATAAAATCAAGACTGTTAATTCAAGGACTGAGTGCTTTTTAATTTTGAAACATAGCCTTTTAAAATATCCTTAGCAAATAACAAACTCTTCACTGCTGACAGCTATTCTTATCTTTTGCTGGTGTCAAGGAAATTACTTGAAGTAAATGTTGTAGTGGCTTAAAATCCTTCCATTGTTTAAAGGTGAATTTATTTTCCTTTTCTCTGAAAACATTTTTAATACACTTGAGTCACTTTAGTCTAAAACCCCAAACTAGTTTTGGGTGAGGATGAAAACAGTAATTAAAACATTTGTTGTACTTTGATTTATTTTGTCAATGCACTTTGTCAAAATAAGTTCCAGAAATAAATCTTTGGCAGTTTCTAAGTAATCAATCACATTATTTCTTTTAATATACTTTTTGGAAATTTAGCTTTTTTGATTGTTTTGATGTTCTAAGGTGAACTTGTTAGTTTTAATGTGTCTGCTTCAGTTTTCATGTAAAAATAAATGCATGATTGTGAAATGTGACTGAAGCTTTTTGTTAAACTAAAGTTAACTTTTGTTAATTAGTCATTAAACGAAACAAGGATCTCTATATTAAAATCTCTCTGTGTCACACGTGCAGGTGGCTGAAACGGGAGCCCCAGAAGCCGGACTCCCTGGCTCATGTTACTGCCACAGTGAAGGACCGGCTACGCATCCCCTGGTTCTCGGGAGCAAAACAGGTGGACCTCTCTGTGGTGCCGCCCCTCATACTGCTGCCTGTGCTCCTGCAGGTGGCAGCACTGCACTTTTTGTTGGGTGTGGTCATTTTGACAGCGCTACCTGGCCTAGTACTCTGGTACTACTATGTCACACACCGTCGCAAGGGCCGCACCCTCTTCTTCCTCAGTCTGGCGCTCTTCTCCCTTGCCTATATGTACTACCTCTTCCTCACGGAGGTGCTGCCCCACGGTGATGTAGACATGGCGCAGCTGGTTGCTGTGACCACGGGTGTGGCACTCACCCTGCTCTCCCTTGCCAACACCAAGAAGGGGCCGGGATACGTGCGACCCCACCCAGCTGACACCCACAGCACCGTGATGTACCACGGGAAGCTGCCTGATCAAGACTTTGTCCCCTCCAACGGCACTTCTCAACAGGTGGTGATTGCCAACCGGGCAAGTGCCTTAGGCCAGGCGGCCCAGGGCAGTGTGTTGCAGGACAACAGTGTGAGGAAGAACTGGTGCCATATGTGCGGGATCATGCGTCCTCCCCGGTCGGGGCATTGCCGCATCTGCAGCGCCTGTGTCTACAGGATGGACCATCATTGTGTCTGGTGGGTCCTGTTGAAAACCTTGGGCCTCTTGACGCTCGGCTGCTTCTTCTTACCCCATCTGCTCATCGGTTTTAAAGCCACTCTGTCTAAGCCCTGCAGAGGCTGATCACAGGAAGCACATTTGTCTCCCATTAAAGCAGTGACACCAAAGTGATGGCCGCCAGTTCAAGTCCCTTTTACTGTTGTAAAACCCTTCAGTAACAAGCTACTTTTTTCAACCAAAAATAATAGTGTATAAATAGGTCAAGTAGAGCAATTTTCTGATCCAAGTTATGAGCTAAGCAATGAACTGTTTATTTTGCTGCAACAATCAGTCCTGGGCAGGTTTGTGGCTGTTTAGAGCCTATACTGGGAAGCGTAGGGCACTAAACTAGATGAGGCAGGGTACAGGGTACTGGATGGGATGTCAGGTTTGAACTAATTCAGCAAAGTCAGATATTTGTGTGCCGGTACTGGGGGGGGGGGAATCTGAAACCGAAAGGAGTGGGGAGCATGTAAATCATCGCCTTCTATAATATCTTTTTGATTTGTCTATTTAAAACCGAACAGGATAGTGGAAGTGGTGTGAGGTAGTCAAGATGTCAAAACACCTCTTTGTGTTTGCGTGGCTTTCCTTTAGGTACTCTAATTTCCTCCCACAATCTAATATGCTTTGGGGGAACTGGGAACTCTAAATTGCCAGTAACGTGTATTTGAATATGCATGTGTGGCTGACATAGACTGACGTCCTGTCCAGCACACCCTTCCTGGCTGAGCACCCAGAGATTCCATGATAGGCTCCAGACTGCTGCCACAATGACTTGTACAAGTGGTTCATGAAAGTGAGTGTGGACCCCAGTAGATAAGAAAAGCTCATTTTTTGTGCTAGTGAACGTGGGACTCAGTGCAGGTCTTGTTTGTGCGTGTTGTCGTGCTCATCTCCATGGAACAGGATAAACAGCTGTGTGGGACAGGCCAATCATCGCAGTTTCCTGCTGACGCTTCTCCTCTTCCTGTTGACCTCGCTGTATGGGATCAGCCTGGTGTTGCGTAGTGTGTGCCCACGACAGAACCCGCTCTTTGCATTATTCTACTGCCCTGGAGTCTACAACCAGTACAGGTAGGGAAAATATTAGTCTTTAGTTTACATTTTACACCTTTAAATGCAGCTTCTCTGAGCACATTGTGATGCAGAAGATATGTGGATTACAGGTTTAAAAGCAAAGAAGTTTATGATGAAACCTGGGAATTAAAAAAATTCAACTGTAAATGACTAATCAAATGACATGTAAATGACAATTACAACTGCATAACAACAACGAAAATCAAAGAAAAATAAGTGGTGAAAGGCTATATAAATGTTACAGTGGTGTGCAGATTTTTGAATTTGTTGCTAAATGCTAATTAATACCCATTGTGCATCACTTTGGAGAAATGAATAAATGTAAACGTTTTTGTTTTTTCAAATCATGTTAAGCCTGGAAAATAGATATAAAAATATCACTGCATAGCTAAGCAAAAGCCATCCTGGAGTTAAGCAGGGATATTTTCAAAGACAGATAATAAATAAAACCACGGGACTATTACAGCTGTCCACAATATGTTCTGCCCCACTCTGTAATTAGGCCTAAACCAGAGCTGTAGCTAAATAAAGAATAATGGAAGGTAATTGTGCTGTCCATGACCTGAACTCAGTAGTAACAAAGTTGTTGTGCTTCTCCACAGCACAGCACTGTGCTTCACTTGTGCCTGGTACAGCAGTGTGGTCACAGGGGGTCTGCTGCACTTGCTGGTGTTGCAGCTCATCAATATCAGCTACAACGTGACGGAGCGTGAGGCGCGACTTGCTCTACGAGAGAAGGTGGGCAGGAGCCGACTGTGGGGTCTCATCGTGGACACAGGAATCTACTCGCGTGGCTTCCGCAGCAACTGGGTGGAGTTTCTCACCATGGATGTGGTTCCTAAGCCTGTCTCCTTCAGTCTGCCTGACCTAGTGTAACACGTTCGGGTCCGCTGTCCTGGTACAGAGCATCGCCAGGTGACAGCATGGCCCCCTTCTGCACAGTGCTTATGTCAGTATGTTGTGTGGAGCAAACGAAACTGCAGCTGTGTGTGTGCGTGTGTTTTACTTTATAGCACTTTGGTCACATTTTTGTGTGAAGGAAGGACCACACATCCCCTTCTCAGAGGTATCACCCGTGTTACACTTTTTTCATTAGCTTCATGCAGGGAAACCATGCTGCTGCTCACTAGAAACAAACGGTGCTAGTGTCATTGTGTTGTTTCTAACTCTTTTTGAGGACACACTCTCCTCTTGTTCTTTGTGGAACTGGTATTCACAGGGCACCTCAGAAGTCTTCTCCCACGTCTCGTTCCTTCATCAAGTTTATGTTCCAGCCTCCATCCTTAAGTTTAGTGCCTTTACTGAAATGATCTTGATGTGGAGACGAGACACAGCGGTAGACATCAAGCTCCAACCAGGGGAACCTGAACTACTTCTGGTTCAAAGTTCGGACTGATTCTTCAGGACAGGACAAAAGTTGCTTATACTTAATTTGTTCATATTACTCTTTCTTGTAGTTAGACGACAAAAAAATGTAACTACTGATTCAACAGCGCCTTGAAGACACAAACACCTTTATATTAGAAACCAGGTCTTCCAGTCTGGCTTTGACAATAACATGTAGATGCATCACATGATCAGTTTTATTGTGTGAAACCAGCGGGAGCCCAGACACTGCGGAAGAGAATGTGCAGCCTATTGATGAACTATATCTGCTCTTTCTGCTTTGTGCTTCACAATAAATCCAGTAAATCTGCAGTGTTTGTACATTCATCCCATGTTGTGAATCAGGAACGTGGAGTGAACTGACCAGTGTGACTCCTAAACCCTTGAATCTAACCTGGAATTTTGCTAATATACAGTTGGTCCCCAGTCTTATATTAATTAGCTTTTAACCATTAGGAACAATCCTGGGGAGTATTTACTATCATTTTTCTTAAAGAGAGGTAGCATACTAATTCAAAACATACACCTTATTCACCACCAACTAGCAGTTGGAAAAACTCAAGGATGTGCTTATTATTTACAACACCTTGCTCTAGCCTTGGCCACAGTTCTTTATTGTGCTTTCTTATTTACAATGTGTCATAAATCCTGGCCCCAGAGAACCTGGAATACACAGGTTTCTGCACGAGGTTCAACAGAGGGAGGGGCTGTCTGCCACCCTGGTCTCTGTGAGCTGCCATGTTCCCCTCTGAAAAACCCCACTCACGTTGCAGAAAAGTAAATGTCAGCATTTTGCAGACGCTTTTCTCCAAAGCAACATAAAACTCAGTAAAAAAAAAAGTACATTTAACCAACAGACAGAGAGATTCAGACACAATTCTTACAGTACAGTTACAGTCCAATAGTGCCACTACACCAGCAGCTCCATGTGACATTAATGATGAGCCCCTGGCCTTCTGTGAAACTTTCAACTGACAAACTGCTCAAAATAACAAACCCTCACTTTAAGCTTGTAAGTGCAGAAACAATTGTGTATAATGTCCAATCCACAACTTAACAAATTGTATTATAATAAGTCCATCCCCGTTACTGTCCCTCAGAGGGGGGGCAGTTACCATAACGGTACTCGTGGAGAGACACAGAAATCGGGCAGGACCTCAGCAACCCGCCGACGAAGGTGTTCCCTGCGTTCCTCCTTCTCCCTCTCTTGTCGCAATATGATGGGCAAAGCCCACCACTCTCGGAAGTATTTCTGCATGACCCTCCTGGAGCAAGGGGGAAACTATGGTAGAGTTCCACAGGAAGAGGAGCTCATCGTATGGACAATATGGGAACAGAAAGTAGTTGCCTATAGCAACACCCTTCCCTCACCTGTCACTGTGCTCCTGAGCCAGACGCTCCTTGTCCCATGCATCACACCTCTCTTGTGTCACGTAATCCAGTAATGCCACCAAGGTCCTTCTCAAGGTCCGTTCACAAAAGAACTGACAGGCTCGCTCCTCCTGAACTGATGCCAGGTCCTTGAGCTAAGAAACACAGAAGACGCCACTAGGTTTTGGTCCCTGTTCAATTTGCCCTTTGTGTGGATTTCTGTGTGACAGTTTACCTTTAGCCAGTGGCTAAGACTCCTCTGCAGCAAAATGCGTTTATACAGCCTAGCAGCCTGGGCCTCTTTCTCTGCCTGGACCTCAGCCGCAAACTGCACCCAACACACGAGGCATCGCCTCATCAGGCTGTGCCTGTGTTGCTTATTGGCCAGCTAGGAGAAATGTAAGAACAGTCAGTCAAGATTCACACATGAAAGTGCACTGTGGCAACTTTGGGAAAAATTCAAATGTCACTGGGGAGCCCTGGGACTCACATGTATGTTGGTGTGTCTCTGTTCTATGAGCTGTTTCCATGGCACCAGTCCACGGTGCCATAGTGCAGCTCGACGGTAGTGCTCCTGGGCTTGGGCTACCTTCTGGCGGTACTGCTCCAACCTGTACTGCTTCTCCAGCTCCCTCTGAGCACATAAAACACATAGTATGTACTGTATACTGCACACGTGCTCATATACATCCGTATCAACAAAATCAAAAACACACAAAAAAGTTCTTTATTTAGATCCAACCATTTTTTCCAGCCTCTTCTCTTCCTTCTTCTTTTTTGCTGCAGCCTGTTTCTGCTCCTCCTCCTCCCTGCATCTTACCTCCTCTTCTGCTTTTAGCTGAGCCTAAGAGACAGGTGCACATGTCCCTAAGGTCAGTACAATGTCAGGCAAGCTCACAAGCCTGTGCTAACAGGGCCTACACTCACAAGTCGCTCTTCCTCCCTTCTCCTCTTCATCTCCTCCACCTCCTTTCTGCGCTCTGTCCTCAGTTTTGCTCTTGCCTCCATGGCTGCCGGAGAGCACACAAGCACAGGAAAACTGAACTTATACTGTGCATATACAGTTAACTCCATAATTGTTGGCACCCTTCATGAAAATTAGCAAACTATATCAAATAAACAATACCTGCAGTATGTCATATTCTGGGCTCAAACACATAGGAAAGCCATATCCTTTTATTTTAATACAATAATTTTTGAAACAAAAACATTTTATTGTTTATCAATTTTTTTCTGCAAAACATAGGTTTCAAATTTGTTGGTACCCCTGAAGAATATTTAAAATAACTGAACAAAGTGTTACCTTATGAAATTCTGTGCTTTTTAGTTGGTCTCAGTCTCTAGAAACTGTAATGCTACCTTTCAACAGGTCCTCTTTCTCTAGGGTGTAAACATGAAGTTGCGTGCATGTAAAATCCCTTTGTTGTCCATCACCATGGGTAAAACCAAAAAGCTTTAAGCCGAAAAAATACAGATGGCTGTTGACCCATACAGATTAGGTAACAGAGATAAAAAATAAATGAACAGTTGAAAATAATACTAAGGGCAGTCTGGGCAATAATGAAGTTTCAGTAGTCTGGAATAGTTGCAAATTTGCCAGGAAGAGGATCCACTTGCATATTAACCCTATACACAATGAGGGAGATGTTGATGGAGCCAAAGAAGAAAACAACCTGAAAGTTTCTCTAAACTGTGATTTTTATCGAGTTTCAAAATCAACTAGACACCACCTCTGTGTGAACAAGCTCTTTGGAAAAGTTAC
>UFQX01002334.1:0-10307 GCA_900497675.1 Arapaima gigas
TATATTCTGTTAAACAGCGGCATCTTTTACACTGTGACACTGTTAACTACCTTCTTTACAAATGGAGCTATATTCAAATCTTCTCACCCTTCCGGAAACCTCTGTATGTTTCTTCCTGGGTCAGGTTGTACTGTATCTCCTCGTAGACGGCATCGTGCAGAGGGGTGAGACCCCCTTGGTACAGAGCTGTGGGGGGGCATGGGCACAGTAAGGTAAAATTATTCATTTCTTCTGAACAAAACAGCACAGTGATAAAAATCAGTCGATATTTATGAGTTTTTGTGTGAAAGATCACGTGATCTGCAGTGGCCTTCTGTACCTCTCTTCAGCACCCTGTTCTGGTACAGCTGTGCAGCCAGCAGCACCAGCAGCAGGACAAGAAGAGCCCCCAGGACCAGGAAGACCACAGTAGGGATGAACAGGCCTGGTGGGGATTGTGGTCTGGGTGCATCTGAAAGAGGACAGAGGATTGACAGTATTTTTAATAAGTAATCAATTATAGAAAAGTATTTAATTGCAGGTAATTCAGTTCTGCTCTGTGTCCATGTGGACACATACCAGGTTTTTTTGAGGTTGTAGTTGTAGTTGTCATTGTTTCTGGAGTCCCTGAAAAAATTATTTAAACATGTGATTGAATATAGAAGTTGTGTGATCAAATCAACCAATCATACGAGTTNAGGTAATTTAGTTCTGCTCTGTGTCCATGTGGACACATACCAGGTTTTTTTGAGGTTGTAGTTGTAGTTGTCATTGTTTCTGGAGTCCCTGAAAAAATCATTTAAACATGNGTGATCTGCAGTGGCCTTCTGTACCTCTCTTCAGCACCCTGTTCTGGTACAGCTGTGCAGCCAGCAGCACCAGCAGCAGGACAAGAAGAGCCCCCAGGACCAGGAAGACCACAGTAGGGATGAACAGGCCTGGTGGGGATTGTGGTCTGGGTGCATCTGAAAGAGGACAGAGGATTGACAGTATTTTTAATAAGTAATCAATTATAGAAAAGTATTTAATTGCAGGTAATTCAGTTCTGCTCTGTGTCCATGTGGATACATACCAGCTTTTTTTGAGGTTGTAGTTGTAGTTGTCATTGTTTCTGGAGTCCCTGAAAAAATCATTTAAGCATGTGATTGAATATAGAAGTTGTGTGATCAAATCAACCAATCATACAAGTTCTAGAAACTAAACATTGTTTATACTTTACCTGTTGTAGATGGGTGTTCAGAAGATATGTCTGAAAATAGAAACAAAAACATATTTAATTGTATGAAATATTTCAATAATGACACCTAAGGAGAATCTCAAGACAGCCACTAAATTACAATTCAACTAAATATAACTAGTTTTCTAACCAAGAACCTCATCCTGGTTCTTTTCTATAGTCTCCCAATCAGAAATCAGAGGAAAATAATAATATTTGATACTCTGATGTTTGATATTTGGTACTCTGGTACCATTACAATTTACCACAAGAATTCTATTATTAATCTACAGATTTGTAGATTTAGTTGTGCTGTTTTAAAAATTAATATTATATGATATTGTTGAGTGTAATAGAGCTGCACAAGCAATCTCACCTGCACAGGTGACACCAGCATCCTCCTTGTGAGAGCAGGAGGTCCTGTGGTCCTGAAGAGAGTGAGGACAGTCCCACAGGTGGAGCTCATCACCCCTGCAGTTCACCTCATTCAGCCAGATGGAGCCATTTCCTCTCCCAAAGGCAGCGTTCCCATGAGCCTCCAGTGCTGCCCCACAGCCCACCTGTCTGCAGACTACCTGGGCATCGCTTATATCCCACAAGTCATCACAGATGGTCCCCCAGGAGCCCCCATACCACAGCTCCACCCTCCCTGAACACTCCCTGTTACCCCCCTGCAGTCGCAGGGGGAGGTGACCTGGGGGGGATAAAGACTGTGAGTGACTAAAGAACAGATATTATCTTCTCTGTCATGAGCTGCANTGTTACCCCCCTGCAGTCTCAGGGGGAGGTGACCTGGGGGGGATAAAGACCGTGAGTCACTGAAGAACAGATATTTTCTTCTCTGTCATGAGCTGCAGCAACAAAACATAAAAACCAGACAAGTCAGAAGAGAACTTACTGGAACACAGTTTCTGGTTGTCAGCAGGAGAACACTGTATACGGCTGCGTGGAACATCAGTTTTCTCTTCAGCTTTGGAAAGGAAGAAGATAAACATTTGGCATCAATATTAAACAGAAACACGATTTTATTGCCTAATTTCATGTGATACAAAAAACATGGGAACATTACAAAATGTGGCTGTTTTATTTCAGTAGAAGTAAACTTCTTCTGGTTAAGCAGAAATGTGCAGTACATTGCTATGAAACATACATACACCGGCCATTTTCTTAGGATGTTCACATCAAACTTCCAAATGGGTTAGAAATGTGATCTAAGTGACTTTCACTGTGGCATGGTTGTTGATGCCAGATGGGGTGGTTTGAGTATTTCAGAAATGGCTGTTCAGCTGGGATTTTCGCACACAGCAGTCTCCAGAGTCGACACAGANAAAAACATGGGAACATTACAAAATGTGGCTGTTTTATTTCAGTAGAAGTAAACTTCTTCTGGTTAAGCAGAAGTGTACAATACATTGCTATGAAACATACATACACCGACCATTTTCTTAGGATGTTCACATCAAACTTCCAAATGGGTTAGAAATGTGATCTAAGTGACTTTCACTGTGGCATGGTTGTTGATGCCAGATGGGGTGGTTTGAGTATTTCAGAAATGGCTGTTCAGCTGGGATTTTCGCACACAGCAGTCTCCAGAGTCGACACAGAATATTACAAAGAAGCAAAAAACATCTAGTGAGGAGCAGTTCTGTGGGTGGAAAGACCTTGCTGGTGAGAAAGGGCATTGAACTTCAGTGGCCACCCCAGTCACAAGATGTGAATCCAACAGAGCACCTTTGAGATGTGGTAGAACAGCAGACTGGCAGCATGAATGCGCAGCTGACAAATGTGCAGAATTACGTGATGGAATTGTGTCGATTTGGAGCAGAATCTCTAAGGAATGTTTCCAGCACCTTGTTGAATCCGCACCAGAATTCATGCTGTTCTGAGAGCAAAATGAGGTCCTACCTGGTATTAGAATGGTGTTGCTAATAATGTGGCCCGTGAGAAAAATCTCTGTATAAATAACTGAACAATTTCATCTATGTAAGTAAATTCTTCATTAGAATTTAAGAAAGTACTGAAAACTGAAGGTTCAAACGATAGGCTCCGGATCACTGCAGCTGTACTCGGGATTAGCAGTGACTGAAAATGGGTGGATGGACCAACAGACCAAAATAAAAGGACAAGGCAATAAACTGACTTACACTGACAGGTAATATTGGCCACTTCATCATTAGCATCACACTTGTTGACCCCCCAGAGAGAGGAGGGACACTGCCACAGTGTGGAGTCATGTGGGCGACATTTGAAATAATCCAGCCAGTTTTTAGCTCCTTTCAGTCGAGATCCTGTATTAGAAACAGTGCCGCTCTTCCCACAGTTCAACTGCTGACATATTAGACTCGCTGTGTTTGTGTCCATCTGGCTGAAACACACATTTCCCCAGGTGCCATTGTAGTAAACCTCCAGCTGCCCAGAGCAACCTTCAGCCAGCCTCATCTTGCTGTGTTCTGCAAGAACATCAAAAAAAAACACTTTACATTAGTGTGTGCAGAATTTGTGTCTTCAAGAGTCTGTAAGATTCCCAGCAATGGACTGATGTCCCATCCAGGATGTAGTTTTGTAGCCTGGTGCCAATAATTCCAGGATAGGTTCTGGACTGCCGTGACCCTGGCCAGAACAAACAGTTAGGCATAATACAGGATGGATGGATGGATGGATGAATGGATGCAGCAAGTGTGTGGGAATGAAAAACGATTAAATAGGAAATATTGTACTACCATTACCATCATTTGTTAGTTTCAGTTTGTAATGTGTCGCTGCGATATCCCAGAATGTCACAGTATTTCAGTGAAGGAGACCTCTAATGTGTACTTGCATACTTGCAGGATGGAGACATGACAGTTTGTTGAAACAAAATCTCTGTTTTGCATCAAATTTCCTAATTTAAGCTTTAACTTCTGACACAAACTGACCTGAACACAGGACTCCAGCATCCTCCTTGTGAAGACAGTCATGTTGTCCCCACTGTGCAGAGGGACAGTCCCACAGGGACGACTCATTCCCCACACAGTCCACCTCATCCAGCCAGATGGACCCGTTTACGGGACCAAAAGAGGTGGAGCGGAGAGCCGTCCCATACTGGAGCTGTCTGCACACCACCTGAGCATCCTTCAAGTCCCAGGAGTCATCACACACTGTCCCCCAGGAGCCCTGGTGGAACACCTCCAGCCTACCTGCACAGCCGCCCCCGTCCCCCACCAGCCTCAGGGCCTTGTGTTCTGGGAGAAGGTACAGAGGGGAAGAGGGAACATGTTTCTATAAAACTGTGTTAACATTAAATAACCAGTATAATCCATCCATACCCATACAGTATTCATCATGACTGTGCTGTATATATAAGCCCTGTGTACTCACTGGAACACGCTATGGACACGTGTGGCCTGGAGTCACAGCTGAGTATGTGTGGAGCACTGCAGTTCCCCAGGTGAGACTCACTCCCAGAGCACTGATACCCTGTGAGACACACATCACTGTCCCCTGTCCCAGACTGGGAGGCGCCGTAGATCCTCACTGCAGAGCCACAGCCCAAGCTGTCTGCACACCACAGAGGCCTCCCTCAAGCTCCAGGAGTCCAGGAGAACTCTGGTCCAGGTGTGCTGGTAGTAAACCTGCACCTGGCCCTCACAGCCACTCTCTCCAGACAGTCGAACCGTCCCATTGAGGGTGGAGAGAGATGATCCTGCAGAAACATCACTCCCTCTTACAGGGTGTCTTACACCAGTAACAGCTCATTCTCTGTACTGAACGTTATTTTCACATGAATTTCACCCCCAGCTGAGCTGATGTACAGAAGAATGTTTCTATACAGACAGGTGACTGTGAGTCTCTCCTACAGGTACAGTGATGAGCACAGCAGTCCTCATCATTACAGACGACTCCAGCATCGTGTCCATGGGAACACGCAGCTCGGCTCCATGAAGAAACAGCGCACTGGGAGAGGTGCATCTCCTTCCCCTGGAAGTCAAACACATCGGCCCAGACGCGATCGCTCCCCTCTCCAAACCAGGCCTGTCCTGGCGCTGCCACAGCGCCCCCACAGCCCAGCTGCTGACAGAGGACACTGGCTGCTCTCATGTCCCAGAATGCATCACACACTGTGCCCCACTCAGTGAGGTACTGTAGCTCCACCCTCCCGGAGCAGGAGTCAGGGCCGCCCACCAGCCTGGCGTCTGTGTACCCTGTATACAGTACAGAGTAAAAGGGGACAAACTTCACAAAGACGTAAAACCGGGTGAATGAGAATCAAACAAAATCAGCTACATGAGGACTGAATGGAAGGTCAGTGAGTTACTGAATCACTATTAAGATCCTACTGCTTGTAAAATTTTTTTCATGTAAACAAGTGCAAACATGCAAATAAGTCTTTTAAATACCTATTTAAATTTAAATTTTCTTTTTCAAAAATGAAAAAGATAAAACTTGTTTAGAAACTTTGTTTTTCACCTCTGATACTTAATCTGTGTGTTCAGTGTTACNAAGTCAAACACATCGGCCCAGACGCGATCGCTCCCCTCTCCAAACCAGGCCTGTCCTGGCGCTGCCACAGCGCCCCCACAGCCCAGCTGCTGACAGAGGACACTGGCTGCTCTCATGTCCCAGAATGCATCACACACTGTGCCCCACTCAGTGAGGTACTGTAGCTCCATCCTCCCAGAGCAGGAGTCAGGGCCGCCCACCAGCCTGGCGTCTGTGTACCCTGTATACAGTACAGAGTAAAAGGGGACAAACTTCACAAACACGTAAAACCGGGTGAATGAGAATCAAACAAAATCAGCTACATGAGGACTGAATGGAAGGTCAGTGAGTTACTGAATCACTATTAAGATCCTACTGCTTGTAAAATTTTTTTCATGTAAACAAGTGCAAACATGCAAATAAGTCTTTTAAATACCTATTTAAATTTAAATTTTCTTTTTCAAAAATGAAAAAGATAAAACTTGTTTAGAAACTTTGTTTTTCACCTCTGATACTTAATCTGTGTGTTCAGTGTTACTAACTGATCAAACGTCCATCAGATCAATATAAACACGGGGGCCTTAGAACCTAAAAAAGCAGCGATATTCACGCAGTACTAAAGTATTAATACCAGCAACTGCTGGTAGTTAATATAAATGTGCTGTACAATAAAAGTACTTTACAAAATGTACAATATAATATTTATATTTATAAATTTATACTTAACTTATAACTATACTTATAGCTTTATAATAAAGTTCTCACCAGAGCACAGGATTCCCACATCATTCTCATGTGAGCAGTTCTGCTTCTTTGTGAGTGATTTGGGACAGAAGGAAACATGTGACTCGTTCCCTCTACACTGGATCTCCTCTGTCCACACTTGGTAGACCCCCTTCCCAAACGCTGACCTCCCCCCCCCACCTTCACGGGGATCCCACAGCCCAGCTGCCGACACACAACCTCTGCGTCCTGCAGGTCAAAGTCAGCATCACACACTGTGTCCCATGTCCCCTTGTGCTTCATCATCTCCACTCTCCCAGAACATGGATAAGGACCCCCAACCAGCTGGGTTGCTCTGTGACTTCAAGTTTAAAAAAGAATAAAAATGTATTATTTACAGTGATCCCTTTGGGGTCTTTCAGAAACTGCACTGTATTACAAACTGCTTTCAGCTGCATGGCATCCAGACTCGACCAAATCAAACTTTTATTTTTAGTGGTTTACAATTTACTCAGAACTTAATNGCAGGTCAAAAGTCAGCATCACACACTGTGTCCCATGTCCCCTTGTGCTTCATCATCTCCACTCTCCCAGAACATGGATAAGGACCCCCAACCAGCTGGGTTGCTCTGTGACTTCAAGTTTAAAAAAGAATAAAAATGTATTATTTACAGTGATCCCTTTGGGGTCTTTCAGAAACTGCACTGTATTACAAACTGCTTTCAGCTGCATGGCATCCNGATTCATTATTTACAGTGATCCCTTTGGGGTCTTTCAGAAACTGCACTGTATTACAAACTGCTTTCAGCTGCATGGCATCCAGACTCGACCAAATCAAACTTTTATTTTTAGTGGTTTACAATTTACTCAGAACTTAATAGTTTGGATCTCAAAATTATAAACGGAGAACGCAGATGAGTGACGCCTGTCAGGTGTACGGCTAAACCTGAAAAAGAAATACACATATCTAAAGGAGTTGATCTATTTAATAAAAATATTCATGATAACCATCAGCCATTTTAAATATGAACAACTTTTTGTGTACAGAGAGTGTAAAGAACACATGAAAATGCTGTTAAACATGGAAATTCAGGTCTCCTGTCATCCATGTTGTTATGTTTCCTAAAAAATCTCAGCCAGTACATGAACCAACACACTAACCAAACAAACACACAAACACCGTATTAAAACTTGCTGCTTTAAAATATAAAACAGTCTTCAGTGATCTAAACACATTGTGAATTATTAATATTCAACATCAAAGCACTTTGTATATATTTTTTAATCTGGTCAAACTTAACATTTTTCTTCCATATAATAATACATTTTAAAGTTGTTAAAAAATCATTTCATATATTAGAGTAACAGACAGAATTGAGAACAGTTTCGTCAAATTAACTGGATGTGTTTCCTACCTGAGCAAATGACTGAGGCGTCATGTTCATGTCTACAGCCATAATCTTCACCCCGTCCAGAATTTCCACACTCACTCAGTGTTGACTCTGAACCTCCACAGTTCACATTAACCATCCAGATGTTCCCTGTTCCTGGTCCAAATTTAGCACGACCTGGTGCTTCTACAGCATCTCCACAGCCCAGCTGTCTACACACCACTGCAGCATCATCCATATCCCAGCCATCATCACACACAGTTCCCCACTGTCCTTCTTGAAGAACCTCCACTCTCCCAGCACAGGGACTGTCACCGTCCCGCAGCCTCACACCCCTGTCTGGAGGAACACAGAGACACTCCAGTGATGCCACTGCATTCAGTTATCACTGCAAAGTTTAACTCCATCACTGAAAACTGCACCCAGATCCTACATATTATTCTGCAAAAATATACAACATTTACATGTAAACAAAAGTGTAAATATGAATAATGTATTTTTTTAATTGAAATAAAAAATATAAATGAATTAACCATTAATAATACATCCATCTTGGTGGTCTGGAGCCAAACACACACACACACACACACACACACACACACACACGTTAAGCTACAGGCACCAGAGCTGCACATTGTGTAACTATTAATACATATTTTATACAATCAAAAACACTACTTTCATTTTTTATGGCAAAATACAAATCATAAATATTTGAAACTTGAATTTGTATTATTTGAGTTACTGTGATGAAAACAACTATATATTACATTTTTGTTTAAATTAAAAGCAATATATTACACCCCAGATGTTGAAGGTCATACAGTTTTATGAATTACTAAGAATTTATTTTTATTGCCGAGATTCAGCAACATTGTGCTTATTTTTTACATCTTTTTCTTCACTTCCGCTTATATATATTAAATTATGTTATGATATATATTTGGAGTGTTATTTAAAATCAAAACTTGACATGAACTTTTCCTGAAAATGTATTAAAACAGGTCTTTCTGTCAGTCTAACTTCACTCCTCCTTCAGAAAGACAATTTACAACAGAAATAATTAAGTAAAAATGATATTCTTTAATAGTATTCTTCTTTAATATATTGAAAATTTATGGCTTACATTTATCTTTTCTTGTTTATGAACCTTAGAAATATGTTTTCAGAATGCTGTGCTGTATTTCGATGAAATGTAGAGAAATTCAGCTTTATAACCTTATAACCTTTATGACCTTCTGAGTGACATATAAACACTTGCAGAATTTTTTTGCTCATAACAGCTATTTTTAATTTATTTTAAAAAATTATCATGTTACATCACTGTTCAAGAATACATTAATGACATCAGTTTTACAGTTCTGCTCAAACAACATATCATAAAATAGGAATTTGTTGATGAACATGTATTGATATCTGAAAAAAATGTTTTAAGGTCATATAAAATCTACAGAACTCACTAAATCAAATAAATAATCCGTCAATCCGTTACTGTCAACAGCTTAACCCTGAGCAGGATCACGGCAGTCCGGAGCCTAAATCACATAAATAAGAGGTTAACAAATACTCCAAATGCTATTCTAGTCTCTGTTCTCAGTAGCAGTTAAAGATATCTGAAGGTTGTCNTGAACATGTATTGATATCTGAAAAAAATGTTTTAAGGTCATATAAAATCTACAGAACTCACTAAATCAAAAAAATAATCCATCAATCCGTTACTGTCAACAGCTTAACCCTGAGCAGGATCACGGCGGTCCGGAGCCTAAATCACATAAATAAGAGGTTAACAAATACTCCAAATGCTATTCTAGTCTCTGTTCTCAGTAGCAGTTAAAGATATCTGAAGGTTGTCGGTTTGAATCCCCTGGCACCTTTAAGCAGTGCTGTACCCTCACCCTGGAAAAGGAGCCCAGGAGGGAAAACAAGTGCCAGTTGCTTTAGAGGAAAAGTGTCAAATATAGGAAAAAATTTCAACTAGTATCACTGCTTTGGCTTCAGTGAACTATTAGTAAACTTCACCCCCTGANTCACGGCAGTCCGGAGCCTAAATCACATAAATAAGAGGTTAACAAATACTCCAAATGCTATTCTAGTCTCTGTTCTCAGTAGCAGTTAAAGATATCTGAAGGTTGTCGGTTTGAATCCCCTGGCACCTTTAAGCAGTGCTGTACCCTCACCCTGGAAAAGGAGCCCAGGAGGGAAAACAAGTGCCAGTTGCTTTAGAGGAAAAGTGTCAAATATAGGAAAAAATTTCAACTAGTATCACTGCTTTGGCTTCAGTGAACTATTAGTAAACTTCACCCCCTGACCTGCTGACTTGCCGTGCGAGAGCAGCACTGAAAACATGGTAAANTAAATTTCAACTAGTATAACTGCTCCGGCTATAGTGAACTATTAGTAAACTTCACCCCCTGACCCGCTGACCCGCTGTGCGAGAGGAGCACTGGAAACATGGTAAAACATGGTACTCACCGGCTGTGGAGACCAGGAACAGGGCTGAGAGCGACAGGATGAACAGGCAGCTCTCCATCTTCATCAGG
>UFQX01002365.1:0-16252 GCA_900497675.1 Arapaima gigas
ACTGAATATAATTCTGCCTTGTGGTCACATGACAGTGATACTGACTCTCATTTTTACAGGAGATAGAGAGACAGGTGGAGCAGTAGAGCTATAAGACCAAATACAGGGCAGGAGAAAATGAAATGAAATAAATCTGGCTTCAGTTATTTTNTCTGCCTTGTGGTCACATGACAGTGATACTGACTCTCATTTTTACAGGAGATAGAGAGACAGGTGGAGCAGTAGAGCTATAAGACCAAATACAGGGCAGGAGAAAATGAAATGAAATAAATCTGGCTTCAGTTATTTTATGTAAAATAACATTTTAGAAAAACATGATTTTGTTGAGGGGAGTCACATGACCACAGAAATTTGGTCTTGGGGAATTGGCTGTTTTCAAGAAAGATAAAGATGAATTCAGGGCCCTGGCTGCCTATTTCACCACCAGCTGCAGAAGGTTCATCCTCAGGACTGATTTCATAATGTGTTTACAATATTAAATTTGTTGCTTCCACACTTCAGCCCTTGGTGGAGATCTTTACCACAACTACTCAACTTAGCACCTGTTAGTAAATATAGAGTTTTAAAGTTTCAGGGAAGTCGGTTGTGTGATGCTGACTTTAGATGACACTGTTTCTACTCTATATGATTCTGAGTGTTTTGGGGAAAATTCTCCTCCTTACAGCCCAGAGGTGAAACATCAGCACAGCACTGTTACAAGCTGGGTGTGAATCTGAGCAGCTGCAGAGATCCAGGCTGAAGAAACTGATCTCAGCTCAATTTTAATTTCAGTTTTATTTGACATCATGACTTTTATCTAACATCATGACTGCTTTCATGTCAGCATCTATTTTTATCTGTAAGTATGTTTTTTATTCATGTTTATAACAGTGGAAACATTACTTGCCGTGTATAATTTAATTTTTCTCATTTCTGTTTTGCAGTGAAAGTGGAAGCAGATGAAACTGACCACAAACCTTCTGTTTATTTTTTGAAGGGAGGGACCTACCTACTGTGCTGTCAAATTCTGATTCCCTCAGTTGCTGCAACAGAAGCTGTGAGAATGTGTCTCTGGCTGTCCTGCAATGGACAGGTGTCCCCTCAGGGGTGGATCCTGCCAGGATGCACTGTGTTGTGACTGCTAGTTTTAGCTGCTTAGTATTTGGGTGGTATTTGGAGTTATTTTAGCACACAAATAATTTCTGTGATTTTTTTTTGTTTCCTTTGTGAGGAGGGGGAGGCTGTACTGAAGTTGTGAGTTGTTGTTGTACATACTGTCCAGAAGGGGGCAGCGTGTCATCACAAACAGCCAGCCTTTAAGCTGCGACCCTCTCATATAACCTTCTTATTAACATGTTGAGCTGCACAGAGTCTGAAAGACTGGCAACCAGACAGACTGATAAACCCAAAAGACACACAAATCTGTTTGTTGTGTTTGGTCACCAAACAGCTCAGAAATGGCACATGTGCTGAACATTATGCTCATTCTTGCTTCATTTTTCTTTGGTATGATGCATTCGTTCTCTTCATTCATTAAATAATTTCACTGGTGGAAGACTTTGTTCTGAATGACTGTTGTCCTTCTTTTCCCAGGAAGCAGAAGTGAAGACGCAGTGATTCAGCCCTCAGAAGATGTGTTCACATATGAAGGAGAATCAGTGACTCTCAACTGTACCTTCAAAACTAGCGATTCAGCACCATTTCTTTTCTGGTACATCCAGCATCCAAATGACTCTCCCAAGTACATGCTTAGGAGGTTATCATCTGGAAGTGGTGGTGACACTGGTGAAAATGCTCCGCAGTTTAAGGACAGATTCAGTGCCAGTCTAAACACAACTGTAAAGTCAGTTCCTTTAACAGTGAAGAATGTGCAGCTGAGTGACTCTGCTGTGTATTACTGTGCACTGAGGCCCACAGTGACAGTAACACTCTAAAGCTCATACAGAAACACCTGTGAACTAAACAATATTATATGAGAGCGCCCCCTAGGGGTCTGAAACTGTTGTGGGAATCAAGCAGCTACATGTAAACTCACAGTCCGTACAGACTGGGAACTTCCTGCCGGGAGGTCATGTGACCTGTTTAAGACGAGGAAAACAAGGTGTCGATGAGCACAACCGACAGCAGAGCGAACACAGGAGGACAGGTGTGTTACTCTCAGTTCTACATGGAGAAATCAGTCATCTTACTGATCCTCAGCATCACCACAGGTCAGAGCTGTTAGACAGTAATAACTGTTCTTACTGCCAGTAAACACTGTACAGTTGGGTTATTGTCTTGTTTGTTTTTCACTCTTTTTATTTTCATGGTCTCTTTCCAGGACTGACTGCTGGTGATGGTACCACACCTGAAGAGGATAAAGTCTCCAGTACAGAAGGAGAATCAGTGACACTGAGCTGTAAATACAACACAAACAGTGACTATGTAGGTCTCTACTGGTACAGACAGAAACCCAACCAGGCTCCTCAGTATCTACTCTATAAGGGGGCTCGATCAGTCAGTTATGAACAACACACCTCAGATCAGAGATTTAAATCTACTACATCCCGGGACTCAACCCAGCTGACCATTCAAGATCTCACCNTCTACTACATCCCGGGACTCAACCCAGCTGACCATTGAAGATCTCACCACGTCAGACACAGCCATCTACTACTGTGCTCTGAGGGTGGCACAGTGAGCAAAAGTGACTGAGATGCCGAACAAAAACTTATTTGCCCAGAACTTCCTCTCATTGGCCATGAGAAGCAGCTTCTTTGTCACAGTGTGGGATCAGCAGCAGAGGATGAGAGGAAACTGTGGTTACTGTGGTAAACACCAGTGTGAGGAGCTGAGGGGGTGAGATACTGAAGTGAAGATGGGAGGAATGTGCTGTAAATACCATCAGTGCTGGTGTGGAAGCTGGTATTTATCTTCTCATCATCCTAAAATGCCTGTTTAAACTTCTCTTCACAGGAAACCCAACCGAATTCTCTGAATAGTGTACATACATCATGTCGATATTCTGTTCTGATTCCCCAATTTGATATTTTCTCAAATATTCTTACCACTTTGGGAAGCCATAATCCAGGTCTTCATCTGTCAAGTTTTGTCTTCACCAAAGTTGTAGTGTCATTAAAGTTTGTTCTTTTGAGCTTTGTTTAGAGTTCTGGGAACAGAAAAGATGCAGTTTTCTTTTTTTCTATAGCTTATTATTACAGTACAGGCAAGAGAAATGTCTGCATCTGAAGATGCTTTTTACAAATTAATAAATTCAGAAACTTAACAATAACCCACATATACAGTACTGTGCAAAAGTCTTAGGCGTGCAACTTCAGTGTTTGTTGAGAAGTAGAGGTAGATTCTTATCTACCATCAGGGGGGTTTCTCACTGGTCCAAAATTCATTCTGCAGCCTGAGAATGACCTCAAACACCCAATCTCAGTCATACACAACTATCTTGAGCAAAAAGAAGGAATCCTGCAACAGATGGTATGGTCCCCACAGAGCCCTGATCTCAACATGATCAAGTCAGTCTGGGAGGACATGCAGAGACAGTCAAAGTCTGCAGAAGAACTGTGGCCAGTTCCTCAAAATGTTTGGAAGAACCTACCAACCTCTACCTTAAACTGCATGCAAGTTTGCATAAGAGAATTGATGCTGTTTTAAAGGCAAAGGGTGGTCCCACCAAATATTGATGTGACTGAGGTTTTTTTGTCCACTGCACTTTTTAGAAGGTTTATTGATTAATAAGTATTCATGGTGTTCTTTTTGGAACCATCCTCACTTTATAGCATTTTTCCAACAGGTGCCTAAGACTTTTGCACAGTACTGTATATATATCTTGTAGCAAGTTTTATTTTAATATTAATCTTTATTAAAATAATATAAAACTAATTTAAAGTGCCTAAAATTAAATATAAAATTTCTCCACCAACTCCTATTTATTCCTGATCAACCCACAAACATAAATTATTTACATCTTATTAATATTTCCAGCTCCTCAGTGGACAATCCAAGGTTTTCCAGGTCGTCCTTGACTTTGTTGTGTTTGTATGTATATAAATATAAACAGAATAAATACAAATATACAAAGTCCCCCCAAGAAACCCCCATTTCTCTTCATTTTATNTATAAACAGAATATATACAAATATACAAAGTCCCCCCAAGAAAACCCCCATTTCTCTTCATTTTATGTGCAGGTTTGTTGCTCTGCTGTAAAAATGTGTTCATCACAGATGTAGTTGGTGTTTGGGTGTCGATCAGCAACTGAGTTTTATTTAACTAAATGTTTCATTTGTGTTACATTTATGATTCCATACAAGTCGTGTTTTTTTTGGGCTCAAAGGTAAAAAGTGAGATTTCAGGTGGTGCTGACCAGTAAAATAGTGAAAATAACAGGGAAACATTAAAGTTTAATTTTAATACACTTTACTATCAATGTCCTCTATTTAACTTATTACTTTACTAGTAATATTATTTTACCACAAATATTGTGGGAAATTAGTGGAAAAAGTCAAGGTCTTTTATGCAACATCANATTACTTTACTAGTAATATTATTTTACCACAAATATTGTGGGAAATTAGTGGAAAAAGCCAACCAACCGATGACCTGGGGGCAGGCTTACCCCTTTATAAGAAGCACTGTGACCCCCCCCAAAGATGGCTTTATGGCTTTTTGGCTCACTCGTTCGATTGCTGTTTGCGCTGTGTATTTGACTTTGTTATATTGTTACGTGTGACTTTTGGTTTGACTTTGTTTTGGCTTAAGGATTCTGGTTTTTGGATAGTGGATTTTGGTCTAGTCAACTGTGTAAATAGTCACACACTTGATGTCACGTTGTTCACTAGATTGTTGGCTTGGATTGAGAACAGGCTAGTATGTGCGCGCACCTACATTGAACTTCACGTAGGGTTGTACGTACTGTTACACACACTAGGTAAGTGGGCGGGTGCCAACCCCTGTATTTTCTGTGTTAGTTTAGACTNAGGTGCCAACCCCTGTATATTCGGTGTTAGTTTAGACTAGTTTAGTTAGGTAGATATTTATTTTTGTTCACTACGTTAGGAATAGGTAAGACACTGCAAATACAGAATCAGGTTAGTGGAAACTTTTTGTTTCTTTCTTTGCTTAGGCACCGTCCAAGTTCTCTATCCTGGTTAGCACCTTGGTTTGTATATACTTGTATATTGTATCACGTGTGTTTTGTATCAACCACTGAACAAATTATAAACCACCCATTTCACTATTTTTGTGTGGGCTGCTTGTTGTTTATGCTCCCACTCCACCACCCTAGACAGGAGCCAGTAGTGGGGGCGTAACATTAGAGACATTTTGGCCCATTTCTCCTCACAAAACTGCTCCAGCTCTTTGAGGTTTTTTTTGCATGAGCTGTTCAGGTGCTGCCACAACATTTCTATTCTGTACACGGCACATTTGTTTAAAACGCTTCCAGAGGAATAAAAAGTGAGAAGAGAACTCCAGGGGACGCTGTATCTACTGTGCACCATGCTGCTTAAGTTCCGTCTCTTTTCATGAAGTCTTCATAAAGACTCAGAACTCCAGAGACCGAGGCTGAAAGTCTAGANAAAAGTGAGAAGAGAACTCCAGGGGACGCTGTATCTACTGTGCACCATGCTGCTTAAGTTCCGTCTCTTTTCATGAAGTCTTCATAAAGACTTGGAACGCCAGAGACCAAGGCTGAAAGTCTAGAAACATCAACCAGAAATACAGTATCTTTAGCACATAGATTTGTTTCTGTTCATTTGTTTTTTACAAGAATAATGGAAAATTGGCTGAAGATTCTTATAATATTTTATACTTTTTGCTTTGGTATGATAAATTCATTTTTTTTTATTTCATGAGGATATTTTTCTGAGTGAGTCCAGTACAACATGATAGCTCATTTCAAATATTTATATTTAATTTCAGAAGGCAGAGCACAGGACACAGTGACTCAGCCAACAGGAGAAGTGATCGGATACGAAGGAGAATCTGTGACCCTCGACTGCAGCTACACAACTAGCAGCAGCACAGTTGCATACGCTCTCTACTGGTACATCCAGCGTCTGAATGGCCCTCCCAAGTACATCTTGCAGAAGATCACAACTGGAGCTGGCGATACAGCTGAAGAATTTAAGGGCAGATTTAATGTCGACATTGACAAAACTAAAGTACTTTTGAAAACAGAGAATCTCCAGCTGAGTGACTCTGCTGTGTATTACTGTGCCCTGAGGCCCACAGTGATGAATTCATCTCAACACTCGTACAAAAACCTTCTCCACTCCATCACAGAGAAAAACCTGTAGCAGGAAAAACAACAGAACAAGTGGTTTCCCACAGCAGAAAATAATAATGATGATCATGTAGATATAACTTGGCTGCAGTTCAGTCAGTCTGTTTGTACTGAATATAATTCCGCCTTGTGGTCACATGACAGTGATACTGACTCTCATTTTTACAGGAGAGAGAGAGACAGGTGGAGCAGTAGAGCTATAGGACCAAATACAGGGCAGGAGAAAATGAAAAGAAATAAATCTGGCTTCAGTTATTTTATGTGAAATAACATTTTAGGAAAACATGATTTTGTTGAGGGGAGTCACATGACCACACACATGGTCTCCTCTCCAGTAACCTTCATCTTTTTTATTGTTCCTCCCTTCATATGAATTTAAACTGTTGTTCCTGACCGGGTTTGTCAGGTTCGAAGATCCAAATTTTGCTCCAACTCTGTCCCAGAAAGTGAAAAGGACCAAGATGGAGTCAAGTCAACAAAATTCTGACAAACTGTACAACCAAAGAAAGTAAGGATTGGCAAATTGGTGATTTTCAACAAAGATAAAGATGAATGCAGTTCACTTCCTGCTTCCATGCATGGAGATCTTTACCACAACCATGCAGCTTAACACCTGTGAATAAACGTAGAGTTTTAAAGTTTCAGGGAAGTCGATTGCGTGATGCTGACTTTAGATGACACTGTTTCTACTCTATATGATTCTGAATGTTTTGGGGAAAATTCTCCTCCTTACAGTCCAGAGGTGAAACTTCAGCACAGCACTGTTACAAGCTGGGTGTAAATCTGAGCAGCTACAGAGATCCAGGCTGAAGAAACTGATCACAGCTCAGTTTTAAAGCTCAGCTTTATCTCACATCATGATTTTTTTATCTCAGCATTTATTTTTCTTATCTGTCAGTATGTTTTTTATTCATGTTTATAACAGTGGAAACATTACTTGCCGTGTATAATTTAATTTTTCTCATTTCTGTTTTGCAGTGAAAGTGGAAGCAGATGAAATTAACCAAAAACCTTCTGTTTATTTTTCGGAGGAAGGGACCCACCTACTGTGTTGTCAGATTCTGATTCCCTCAGTTGCTGCAACAGAAGCTGTGAGAATGTGTGTGTCTGGCTGTCCTGCAATGGACAGGTGTCCCCTCAGGGGTGGATCCTGCCAGGATGCACTGTGTTATGACTGCTAGTCTTAGCTGCTTAGTATCTTTGTGGTATTTGGTGATATTTTAGCACACAAATAATTTCTGAGTTTTTTTTTATTACCTTTGTGAGGAGGGGGAGGCTGTACTGAAGTTGTGAGTTGTTGTTGCACATACTGTCCAGAAGAGGGCAGAGTGTCATCACAAACAGCCAGTCTTTCAGGTGCGACCCTCTCATATAACCTTCTTATTAACATGTTGAGCTGCACAGAAAATCTGAAAGACTGGCAACCAGACAGACTGAAAAACCCAACAGACACACTTATCTGTTTGTTGTGTTTGGTCACCAAAAAGCTCAGAAATGGCACATCTGCTGAACATTATGCTCATTCTCGGTTCATTTTTCCTTGGTATGATGCATTCGTTCTCCTCATTCATTAAATAATTTCACTGGTGGAAAGCTTTGCTCCAAATATGACTGTGTTGTTCTTCTTTTCCCAGGAAGCAGAAGTGAAGACGCAGTGATTCAGCCCTCAGAAGATGTGCTCACGTATGAAGGAGAATCGGTGACTCTCAACTGTACCTTCAAAACTAGCAATTCAGCACCATTTCTTTTCTGGTACATCCAGCATCCAAATGACTCTCCCAAGTACATGCTTCGGAAGTTCACATCTGGAAGTGGTGGTGACAATGGTGACAATGCTCCACAGTTTAAGGACAGATTCAGTGCCAGTCTAAACACAACTGCCAAGTCAGTTCCTTTAACAGTAAAGAATGTGCAGCTGAGTGACTCTGCTGTGTATTACTGTGCACTGAGGCCCACAGTAACAGTAACACTCTAANGTCCTTTGTCCTGTACTGTGTGTCCTTTGAAAGGCTTCACCCAGCAGACAGATAGGAGCTAAAAATTGGAAACAACTAACAGAAAAACTGCTTGTATTTTCAGAGCTGTACATAGATCTCAGCTGAATTATGGAACATCTGCTTAAGATGGTTTTCATTCTTGGTGCATTTTACCGAGGTACTTTTTTGGTGTCCCATATTTGTTTTGTATGTTAACCTATTTTTGTTGTTGTTTTTGGCAGTTCATTGTTTCTGTGTTGATCGTGATTGTTTCTCACTTTCCTTTATTCCAGAAAGCAGAGCTGAAGACACAGTGACTCAGCCCACAGGAGATGTGATCAGATATGAAGGAGAATGATTTTGTTGAGGAGAGTCACATGACCACACAAATGGTCTCCTCTCCAGTCACCTTCATCTTTTTTATTGTTCCTCCCTTCGTATGAATTTAAACTGTTGTAACTGACCGGATCTGTCAGGTTCCAAGATCCAGATTTTGCTCCAACTCTGTCCCACAAAAATAAAAGAACCAAGACAACTGATAAACTGACTGAAATGATACAACCAAAGAAAGTAAAGATTGGCGAATTGGCCATTTTCAACAAAGATAAAGAAGAGTTTCCACCACCAACTGCAGCAGGTTCATCCTCAGGACTGATTTCATAATGTGTTTACAGTATTAAATATTAAATAATTCTGTTTCACTGATGTCATAATAACTATTCATCACTCCAGATTCATCACTCTTAGACTAAAGGTTCCAAATGTATGTTATGCACCAGTAAAATTGTGCATTGATCTCAGTTAAAATGCTGCAGTAAAATTGAAATGAGTCTATCAGTATTTGTCATTAAAATCATTAAAATTCTTACAATATTTAAATAACAGAATTTCGACACTGAATGTTCACTTGCTGCTCTCACGCCTCAGCCCTTGGTGGAGATCTTTACCACAACTACGCAACTTAACACCTGTCAGTAAATATAGAGTTTTACATGTTCAGGGAAGTTGGTTTTCAAACATTATTGTTTATCTCTTCAATATACATGAGAAATTCATGTGTATAAACTGAGCAACATTTTGACTGTTTTGGTGCTTCACAGTTAAACCTGGAAAAACACGGATGGACAAGGATGTTAAGCTTTAGATCCTGCTGTTTCTCCATGAAGAGATTTTTCTTCTACATGAATTATGTCCATTTTGCACCTAAATAAAAATACAGAGACACAGTCACAGTATTTCAGAGAATCAGAGGCAGTGAAACAGTTTTCACACACAGAAGAGAATCATGTCATACAGTCCTGCACATTTTTTACCCCAAAATAGTAAAATGTTTATTTTTGCTACAGTACTGACTATTTGTCTCCTTTATAAGTGTAACTCATTATTTTATCTCACTTTTTCTCTCATATCTCTACTGTGGTGGACGTGGGTGCAGAATCCTTTATTCACCGGAGACACAGAAAGCTATACTGACACATGGCACCACTTCAGCTCTGTGTACCAGTTTCTACAGCATCCTGCACTTATTCTTTATGGATATGATAAAGCTGAATGCAAAAGACAGTTCTTAATGGATGTGGACAGACAGACCAGGAACATTTTTTCCAACCTCTNTGTACTGACACATGGCACCACTTCAGCTCTGTGTACCAGTTTCTACAGCATCCTGCACTTATTCTTTATGGATATGATAAAGCTGAATGCAAAAGAAAGTTCTTAATGGATGTGGACAGAGAGACCAGGAACATTTCCAACCTCTACAGTGTGGTGTGTAAAGGAGCAGCTGAGTGTTCAGGAGAGGAGGAGTTCTGTACAATGCTCCCAAGTACATGCTGAGAAGGCATTCCAACAGAGATGGAAATAATGCCACAGAGTTCCAGGACAGATTCAGTGCCAGTCTAAACGCAACTGCAAAGTCAGTTCCTTTAACAGTGAACAATGTGCAGCTGAGTGACTCTGCTGTGTATTACTGTGCACTGAGGCCCACAGTGATGTATTCATGGTGACACTCGAAAAAAACTGCTCCACATCTAACCGCGAGCAGTTACCCTAAACAGCCAACTGAAAACCAGTGAGATTTCCCTCAACCAGGAAGTGTGATGATCATTTAGATACCAGTTGGCTACAATTCAGACTCTTCTTTGGCACCAGCGCCAATTCAGCTTTGTGGTTCCACCTCACCACTTTTAACAGTACCTTCCCAGAGATACTCTCCACCTACCTGTTAAAACAGATCACAGCCTCACTGGGTGGTTATTTTCAGCAATGTGACACAATAACTGTCTGGACACACAGATATACACACAGTTGACACACAGCTACAACCACACACGTACACTCATGTATATGAAAGCACAATCTGGGTGCAGCCACGTTGTCCAAACTGTGTCATTCAGAGCTCCTAAATGCACCTTTACATTTACCCAGATGTCAGATACTTTTGTTTAAAGTAACTCAACTCAGAGTGAAGAACAGCAGATTATCTGCAGTTATTCAAGTACAGCTTGTCTGTGGGATACAGCTGTTTTCATAGAGCACATACAGCAAATACACACTGAAGTCTTGTACTAACCAGCAAAGAGCAACATGAAAGGAAGGAGGAGGTGAGGGACTAACTTACAAAGATGTCAGGAGCTCCAAATGAGTCCAAAAAGAATGAGTTNACATTTACCCAGATGTCTGATACTTTTGTTTAAAGTAACTCAACTCAGAGTGAAGAACAGCAGATTTCCCATTATATGTCAGGAGCTCCAAATGAGTCCAACAAGCATGAGTTTTGACACCTCTGAGTGCTGGAAGGGATTGGAACCAGCAAACGACTTAAGGTGGAGGAGCACAGTGCATTTGCTGGAATGCAGCAAATGATCAGGTCCTACAGGCATTTGTAGAACCTTTAACTGTCAAGTTGGTCCCAACCGGAGTGTTTAACTACCAATGTGACTCATAATGTTATGATACTGAAAACACATTCTGTTCTGGACCTTATTATTACAGTACAGGCAGGAGAAATGTCTGTGTCTGAAGATGCTTTTTCCCAATTTAACCTTCAATAACTTAATAACCTACATAGAAATTAATTAAAAGATTATACTGCATAAAAGATGTTCTCCTTACTTCTACTCTAAATTGTACTGCTTTGCTGAAAGAAACTCAAACTGTCCAATATCTTGAATTTATACTGTTTTGATAGAGAGAGAAATAGATAGGAGAGAAATCTGTACTGACGTGTAACCACAGCATCAACAGCTTCTACTCCATGTACTGGTACATAATCCATATAACAGGGCTGTTTAACAGAGATATCAGAGCTGCTGGGGAAGGAGCTCAGTTATAACTTGGCTGAGGGACATTTCTAACATAGTCGCTGAGACACTGATGTCAAGTCATGCCAGTGTCTGAAGGAAATTCTTCACAGCTTGCACAATATAGCTCTTTGTTGAAGGGGACCCAAACTAACTATGGATTTCAGTTTATACCCTTTACATAACAAGACTCTATGTGTAGGTGTGTTACACTGGAGGTGAGTTTGGTGTGTGAAGGAGCAGCTCAGTGTTTAGAAGAGGAGATAGAGATGTTTCTCCAGGAGGGGGTGACATTGTAACAACAACCTGTCCTCTTAACTCAAAGACTGTCAGTGAAGGCTTAAGACTCAGTGCTGTGCAGAGATACGGACTGAAAGCCTGGAGACACCAAGGCATGAGATCATTTACCACTTTACAGAACAAACACACTTTTGCAGGCTGTCATTTTGTGTCCCACCAGAATTATGGCACATTGGCTCAAGATATTCCTCATTTCTTCCATGCTGTCAATTGGTAACTTTTTACTTTTTTTTAACTACAGTTAATGTGTCGTGTTTATTTCTCTTTTACCTGAATTTGTGTTTTACTTTTTGTCCAGCAAGTGGGGAAAAAGACACAGTGACTCAGCCCACAGGAGATGTGTTCACGTATGAAGGAGAATCAGTGACTCTCAGTTGTCACTACACAGCTAGCAGAACAAACCCAGAACTTTTCTGGTACATTCAGTGGAAAAGTGGCTCTCCCATGTTCATGCTGAGAGAAAACAGCTATGGAAAAGTTCAGTCTGATTCAGCCTTTGAAGAGAGATTTACAGCTGATGCAAAGAAAACTCAAAATGAAGTTCCTTTAACAGTGAAGAATGTGCAGCCGAGTGACTCTGCTGTGTGTTACTGTGCACTGAGGCCCACAGTGACAATAACACTGTCAACTCCCAACAAAAACACCCGGACAGTGAAATTTAAATCATATCAGTCAGTTTCAGTGCAGCTTTGTGATCTGTAAAGTGTTCAGAGGGGATGGAACCCAATCTGAAGTAATATTGCACAATTTAAACAGCTGTAAAAGAAAAAAATGTTTTCATGTTTACAATTACATTTTGGAAATTTGGAGCTCAAAGCACCAGTGTACAAAGTGATAAAACATCCATCTATCTATACATTGTCCTAAACCGCTTTGTCTTGGTTTGGGTCATTGAGGTCTGAAGCCCATCTTAAAATCATTGGGTGCCAGGATAACAACCCAGATGGAGAGACATGGAGCATTAGGGAGCTAACAAAAAGCCCGGGAGCCCAAAACACTCTTAGAGTAGAACAGCTTCACTAGGTCTGTATTACTTTTAAATATATACCCCCAACACAAACACCTGTATACTGTGAAGGTGTAACTACATAACTATATAACAGCTGCCAGCCTGGCCGACACCTCCAGTTCAGCAACCTGTATCTGTGTTTCTTTCACTGTCCGATTTGTATCTGTTTGTTCAGCCTTCTGCATCACTCTGCTGAGAAGAGAGCGGGATAAAAAATCAAGGTACCTGAGTTCACATCATAAAACATTTCAACACATTTCAACACAAACACCTTCTATACCCTTCCTCACACCTTCACATGTGTTCAGCAGCCTGCCTGTATAAACTGCAGCCCAGTCCCAACCACCTTTGCTGCCAGCTGGTCTACCTCCCCTGGAGGCACCAACCCCTGTTCTACTTACAAAGAACTTAACTCTTCTTCAGTTTTACCCTCTTAAAGTCCCACAAGTTTCTGGGTTTGAAGCTCACCTGGCAGCAGGTGTGAGGCCTCCAACAAACTCTCAGTCCAGATAGATATTTCACTATAATCCACCAAACACACAACCAGTTCAGGGCTTCTTACACATGAAACAGCCTTGTTGCAGAAGGATGATTTAGCCTCCAAAAGTTCAGCCTTCTCTTGTAGTCTTTCCACAGCAGGACTTGATAATCCTGAGAAACACAGTAAAACCAACTTGCAAAAGGTTTTGTAAAACAAAACTGTAAAGATACAGAACAAAGCAAATATGAAATCTGTGGGATTAGAAAACATTAAGAAAATGTTGTTTTTTGTTTTCTGTGCAAATAATAATAATGTCATGAAATCAGTATAAAAGGTTCCACAGTCAGGCCTCATTGCTCCTCCCACATCACAAAACACACACACCCCAGAGGAACCCAGGACACTTTTACCTTCTAGCCATCTGTCTTCCAGGACTGTGAAGGTCGACGCTATAAGAAGATGGAGCCTCTGGTGGGAATGTTGTTCATCATCATTCTCTGTAAGCACTTCAATCCTCCACACAAGTGTCTCTCGACTCTTTATTTCCTCACCAAACTGGTCCTTTGCTCCTCACTGATCACTTCTGTTGGTTTTTGTCTGTTTTCACAGCCATTTCAGCTGGAGATAAAATTGAACAGAAAGAGCGACTGGTGTCAGCAGAAGAAGGACAGAGTGTTTCTCTGGAATGTACTTTCAGCTCCACCAGCACTAGTTACTTGGTCTACTCGTACCGCCAGTATCCAGGCACAGCTCCCCAGTTCATACTGTGCAGTGGGTCTGGTAGCTACACTGCAGATTTTGCTGAAGGAAGATTCTTCTCAAGTGCTGATGAATCATCCGGTGAAGCATCTCTGTCCATCTCTAAAGCTGGAACTAGGAGACTCTGATGTGTATTACTGTGCCCTGGCGACCACAGTGATGAATTCATCTCAACACTCGTACAAAAACCTGCCTCACCACCAGTCTTTATGAGACCAACAGAAAAACACAGAGGTTTACCTCAGCAGGAAACAGTGTTGATCATTATGATATGATGTGGCTCTAATCCAGCCAGCCTGTCAGCACTGAACTTCATTCAGCTTTGTGGTGAAGCTACATGGAGATGAAAGAACTTTTACATCAAAAGGAGAGAAAAGAAGTAACAGAAAGAAAGAGAAATAATCATAAGCAGCTTCACCTCAGTGAGCAGAGAATCACATCTACTGACATCACTGTGAGTTTTTTTGGATTCCTTTGTCTGTTAGATTCACAGACACAAGTAACTTTTTTACCATCAAGTCCATAAAAACAACCTGCACAGTGAAAACTGTTTATCTGCAGAGCTCAGTGTACAAACACACAAGAGGCAGCGATGGGGTCATGTGGGTTCATTTTAACACTTTATTAAATCTGAAATGTTGTCACTTTATCAGAAGTATGATTTTTTTTATGTTTGTGGTTCTACACTTACAGCAAGTAATAGGGCTGAAGATGTGAGCGTGTTGTTACACACTTCCCCTGATGGGGAGATATTACATCCTAAACATCTACACTTTTAGTTCTGCATTTTCATTGAAGTTTCTCATTAACATTTCTTGCTGTGGAGAGATTTGGTGTAAAAGACTGGAAACAACAACCAGACAGTCTGATAAACCCAACAGACACACAGATCTTTTCGTTGTTTAGTCACAGAGCAGCTCAGTCGTGGGACACAGACTGGAAATTACTGTCCGTCTTGCTGCATTTGAGCATTTTGTGCAGAACTGATCCAGGAAGCACAAGGTACTGTATTTTTCTTTGGTTTTCTATACCTTATTATTACAGTACAGGCAGGAGACATGTCTGTATTTCAAGATGCCTTTTTTCCAATTTATTAACTTCCTACATAAATATAAATTTAAATATTATACTGCAGTTTTCGTCACTGATCTGAGGATGTTGTAACACAGAGTTCCTCATGGGGGCGACATTGAGCCACAGAAAAAATCATTCTCTGTGTTCAAACACTGTAATATAAGACCCTTTAAAAGGCTTCACACTGCAGACAGACAGGAGCGAAAAACTGGAAGGAAGTAACAGAAGAAGAGTTTGTATTTTCAGAGCTGTACATAGATCTCAGCTGAATTATGGAACATCTGCTGAAGATGGTTTTCATTATTGCATCATTTTACCTAGGTATTTTTTGTCAGAGTAACTTATTTGTTTTTTTAATATTTTAACCTATTTTTCTTCTCAGTTTTGTCAGTTCATTGTTCTGTTGATCATCATTTTTTTCTGAATTTTTTAATTCCAGAAAGCAGAGCTCAAGACACAGTGACTCAGCCCACAGGAGATGTTACTGGATATGAAGGAGAACCAGTGACTCTCAACTGCAGCTACACAACTAGCAGCTCAGTTACATACACTCTTTACTGGTACATCCAGCATCTGAATGACTCTCCCAAGTACATGCTTAGGAAGTTCACATCTGGAAGTGGTGGTGACAATGCTCCACAGTTTAAGGAGAGATTCAGTGCCAGTATAAACACAACTGTAAAGTCAGTTCCTTTAACAGTGAAGAATGTGCAGCTGAGTGACTCTGCTGTGTATTACTGTGCACTGAGGCCCACAGTGATGTATTCATGGTGACACTCATACAAAAACCTGCTCAACCTGCAGGAAAACAGCAGTTTCTAAATTGCAAAATGGAAAAACCCTTAGATTTGCTTCAGCTGGATAGAAAGATGATCATTCAGATGTTTCACATTTTCAGTCCAGCCAGTTTGTCACCGTGAAGCCAAGTGATGTTGTGGTTTAACTACATTTCTGGCAAACAAAATCAGGTCTGGCTGCTCNAACCTGCAGGAAAACAGCAGTTTCTAAATTGCAAAATGGAAAAACCCTTAGATTTGCTTCAGCTGGATAGAAAGATGATCATTCAGATGTTTCACATTTTCAGTCCAGCCAG
>UFQX01002392.1:1476-23389 GCA_900497675.1 Arapaima gigas
GGGGGGGGGGGGGGGGGGGGGGGGGTTGCTTTGCTGACAATGTGAGGGTTGCGGTCAACACCATGAGAAAGTGACTGCTGTGTTTCACAGAAGAGCAGTAAGACGCCCTCACTTTGTTTCCAGTCGCTGCCGCATCCCTGAGTTTCCAGTGTGAGACACACTTGACCAGACTCAACCTGGAATGTCACCTGTTTCTACCTTTAACTGGAGAAGATGTTCCTCCACACACAGAAACACAGAAACTCACTCGGACGGCCACGAACCCTGCTGTCCGAAAGCCTTCTCTGAGTAACGTCAGACAACACAGGGACAGAACTGACCACTGACCACCTCTGACTCCCACTCACCACTACGGACCACCGCCGATTCCCTCCGACCTCCACTGACAACTGCCGACCACCTCTGACTCTGTCTGACCTCCACTGACCAACACCGAGCAACTCCCGCTGCTGGTTGCTCACGCTGCTGCACCTACTTGCCTACTGACCTGCTCATCTTCACTGGTGTCTGTGTCCTACACCCACCTCCTGTTCAGCACACTGTGGTCTGAGGGGCAGAGCGGCAATAACAACAAAGCGGGCCTTTAACCTCATGCATTCGCTGACTGTTGTGTGTCGAACTGCTGTTCAGGCCAGTGTCTCGGTGGGGAGCCACCCCCCCCCCCCCCCTATCCGAGGTGCGAGAGCAGGTCAGGGGAGGACAGCTGGCGGTCCACGGGTCGTCCATCACCAGGGAACGCGAGCGACGTGCAAAGGCAGAGGATGGAGACGGTGGCGTTGGCAGGCTGACGCTCGCGTGACGATACGAACGTACCTTGGTTCCGACGAGCCCGTAAAGCCACTGGACGGTCTCGTTGTGACCGATGACCCCGTTCATCCCGTCCACGTACAGCATGATCTGTCCCAGAGCTTTGGAGAGACAGAGAGAGAGGGGAGTCAGCAGCTGAGGTCACTTCGCCGTCCTTCAATTCGGCGTAAAGCCCATCCGTCTTGGAAGGAGGGGTCGCGGCCCGAGGTCACGCCGGACCTCCAGTCTGTCGGCAGCTTCCGTAACCTTAAGGTCTCGGCATTTCAAAACTTCCTCCGTCCCTTAAAACAGACAGTTTTGTGAACCAGAGGTGGAGCAGCTAAACACAGACAGACAGCAGAATTACACAACAAATGTTAGCGGCCTTTTCTCCCCCCCGAAGTGCCAGCAGAGCTGGGCCGGGCTCCGGGCGCTGCGGACGTGAGCAGACGCAGCTACACGCAGGACGGCTAACAAATAAACTCCTTCCTTGTCCAGTTGAGTGGGATTAATGGCGAATTAATCAAAACACGCAGACAGAGGATCCCCGTCACACAAAAACCTGCGGTCACCAGATCCGACCAAAACCGAGGAGCCACTCTTTCAGGTCCGACCAATTCCAGCTGTGCGGTTCCCGCTGCAGACGCCCCCAGAGAGCAGATGAGGGAAGATGGCAGAGTCGGGACACGAGGAAGGTGGAGACAACCGCTTTCAATACCTTCAAACCTGAGCAGAGGACCTGAGGTGGCTGAGCGGCAGGAGATGCTGCTTACAGTCGCCCTGATCGCAGCACCATCAGATGCAGGTATGCAGCCCCCTGTGGAGTGACCTGTAAAGCCATGCTACTGCTTATTTATTCAGGTGCTGATGCTTCACTTTAAAGCTCCTTGCAGCTCCTGCCCAGGTTTACGGCAGCGGTGCCTCGGATCCGGGTGCTTCGGTTGTAAAGCGACGGCGCCGACTGACCGCGGTCAGAGAGTCAGCTGCCCGCATTAGGCCGATATACCAAACATACTGAGAGAGCAGGTAGCCGAGGGACAGTGGGTGTGATGGGCTTGTGGGATGTCTGCGGTGCCGCTTTACGAGGGACTTGCTGTTTGCCGCGCCGCAGTAAACTTTATAGACTCTAATTAAATTGGCCTGCCGTCTCAGTGGCCCCCCAGCAAGCGCCACAAGCAGGGTCATAAACCCGGTTCCACACGCCAGGAACAGGAGAGAGCATGTAGAGGGAAGTGGCTGAGATCCCGCCACACCTGGAACACCGGGCCACAGGCTCCCCCCTTTCTCACCTGTGTTCAACACCCCTCTACTGCAATGTGCCTGTTTATTGACGCCTTTACATGCAGACCTTCATTCTGAACTGGGCTTCAGCCTTATTTTATAAAAAGCTCCTCGTGGGGAACTGACTGTAAAGGCAACGGTGGAGATAAAACACGCGTTATGACACGTCCGTGCTCACCTGCGCACTTTTGTCTGGAATGAGCCGATTTCAGGGATGAGATGAACTCTCTTAAGTGTGAAGTGGTGTGAAGGACGCCGTGCTGTGGGGGCCCTGAAAAACACCCCCTGGCTGAGTGTTGCTTTGGCCAAGCAGCAGAAGAACACAGCGCCTAAGCAGACCGGGCGGTTGGTGCGTGGGGGGGTGTTGCGTGTAATTACTCACACGCTGCGGTCAGGCCAACATTCCCAGGTGCAGCTCCCGGCCTCCTCTCTCGATCGGGGTTAATCGCTCGCACCGCGTCAGCGGGGACATTCCTCACGGTCAGGAAGCGAGTCGGACGACCGGCCGCATCAAAGCGAACCGCGGCCCTCGGCGCTTCCCGGAACGTGGTTAGCGGCACAAAGAAAGTTCCCGAGCGCGGAGCAGCCGCGTTGCAGTTGCCGCACATAACGATTTGCTGGACGTCGATTCCCAAAGCGGCCAGACTGGAGGACCTCAAACACAGCAAAACATTTCACGCAAATTGGGTCCGTTTTTTTTTCCTTCTGCAAACCAGATATAAATACATGTTTTTTCCCTCCCATTTCACAAGTTTTTGTCAAGAACGCAAGTTTAACAGCGTTTTCAATCTCGGCTTTTACTGCGTTTCTCTTTATTTTGACGTCCGCGGTTTGGCCTCCAGGGATGACAGGACACGTCTCAGCCTGGGAATCCGGCGGAACAAACACACCTCGCCTCACACCTACACCCTGCAGGTACCGCGGCGCCTCTGTCCCCACCGCATACCTGCAACCCGGGGGGCAGATCAGCAGCCAAACTCATCACGTCCATCACCTGGTCCTGGTCCGTTTGCCTGTCGCTGTCGAACCCGCACGCACGGCCAAATGTGATGACAGGAAGTGGCTGTGTGAACGGTTTCCACGGCGACCACAGTGACCCGACCAGAGGCTGCCATTAGGACCAGACGCGCAGAGGCTAATGCTAACGCTAATGCTGGTGCTGGAATGCAGACGAGGTACTTTTATCTCTTCATGACTCACTTCCTCACTGTCTGCTCCTCCCGGAGCTGCGGTGTGAGGAGCACCTGGAACTGCGGGTCCCGTGTTTATTCTGCACTGTGAACACATCTTCAGGGCGGGCTGCATGTTGTGTTTGTTTTTAACGTAGCATCAGGTTGAAACCACGATGTGTGGAAGCACGTGGAAGGGAGTGTGTGGGAGTGCACGTCATGTCAGCTGTGCGTTTCAGGACGTCCTTTCAGGGGCTCCAGCCAAATGTTCCTCCTTTTACACCAGGACTCACTTACACTTTATGTGGCTCTGTTCTGCGTCAAGTGCCCCCTATGTTCCGCAACACACACTCAGCTCTGCTGAGGTCAAAACAGGCGCCGGTTACAGCGGTATTACCACACTCCCTGCACAGCCCCGTTGTGTGCGTAATGAAGGTGCCTTAAAAGGTGCCGCTTTAAATATCACTTCTCAGGTGGATGAAAGGTGAGCGCGGTTTTCTGGCCGAGCTGCTCCAGCGTCCACTCGAGTTCATAATTAGGTCCTTGTTATTGTCCGTTTTATTGTCTCTTGTCGATTTCCTTTGACTTAAGACCTCTCAGCCGACAGCTTTACTGCTCAGGAAAATTAAATCCCTCTTGGAGAAACGTTTCCACAGCCGTAAATTCACTGCAGGCAGGCAGCCGCTCATTAGTTATTTGCCATTTACAGCACTAATTGTCGCCACACACACACACACACACACACACACACACACACACACACACACAAACACACAGAGCCAGCACCTGTAAATCATCAGGCCAGCTCCCTGTCCCGTGGCTCCTGCCAACAGCACCATCCCTTTGGTCCGTTTCCCTGAGCCTCGTGTAACACGGCGCCACTTGCTGTTGACCAGGACCTGCAGGGCCAGAGACCCCCTATCCAGCAGGTGGGGGTCATAACAGCAAGGGGTCTCTATGACCCCCACAGAGAAGCACTCAGAGGAAAGGGGGACCCAGTCAGGAGGAACATTTTCTAGTCACAAAGCAGGAAAAGGCAACTTCAAAACCCAAAAAAGGCCTCTATACACACACACTCTACACACACACACACTAAAGAAACACCAACACGGACCTGGAAACGTCATTCACACACCTCCCCAGCAGAGCCCTGTTGTGCTGTTACACTGGAGTTGCCTGTCAATACGCACCACGTGAACCTGAGCAGGTGAGTAAAGGCACTTGGACGCGACGGCAGCAGTGACAGTCTCTACAGCACAGCACAGCGTGGCGACTCGCGTGGCAATGGTGGCGGCGGCACCTCGCTGACGCCTTACTGTTATTAACACGACGCAACCGCAGTCGCTCCGGACACCAAATGCCGAAAAAGCGCAATTATTGTGAGTGACGCAAGCAAAGCAGACACCCGAACGCGAGACCGGGGTTTGGGAACGGAGGGGCCACATGGCAACGTGAAAGAAAACAGGAGCCAGCGGAGTGCGACGGCGGGCAGAACGGCAGTTTCTCCACGGCTCCTCTGATTCAGCTATGCTAAAATAACTACTGTTTAAGATGTTTTGTCCGTGCGTCCATTTTCGTCCTCACGCCACGATCCAAATTCTGCTGCAGGACAGAGGGACCTTTAAGCTCCACTGGAAATTGCTCCCCGAAACTCAGAATTATGGTTTGACAATTGTGACTTACAAATTTGGCAACTGGAGTGAAAATTATACTTGGGGTACTTTGGAGAGCTTGTCCTACGTTTCCTGCCAAAGTAAACGTCTCGCTGGGGAGCAGAGAAGGAGCTCAGGAAGCGTGCGAGAGGCGGGTCCCCGCGGCGCGTGACGGCTGGCAGGAAAGTGACCGAACGTCACAGTCAAACTGGAGCTGAACTTCCCCAAACGGGACATTCGAGTTGTCGAGAAACAGAAATGCAAGACGTGCAAAAGGGGACGAGGACTTCTGGGTGTGCGAGAATCATCATTGCTCACGGTTCTAGTCTGTTTTTATCAAAGGCAGATCTATATTTGAGATCTCGAAACAAGTGTTTCTCAAGGTTTTTGCTCAGGCGGAATTCAGTGACGTTCATTCTCATCAAACCGGGGTCTCCGGGTGGGAGAGTTTAGGCCCAACTTTAAGTCTGACCTGGGGCGCCTTTCACCACCCGTCAACATGCAGCCTGGAGGTCACGGCAGGGGGTAACCTTGGGGGGGGCCACCTCAGGCGCATTTGGCCAAGCAAGACCTGGAGCACCAAGCTGAGCTTCCTGGGTTTGGCTGAAACCAAGGTGACACTGAGTGACTAGTCACAAAACGGTGGAGAAAACAGCACAGAAAAATGTACAAAAACGTATCGTTGAAATATAAATGACTGAAAAGCTCCTTTTCCACTGGCTGGACAATAAAACCCCAGGTTATTTATCTAGTTTTGCCCCGCTGGGGAACCTGTCGGCCTCCTGGTGTCCTGCAAAGGCTGGTGTCTTGCTGTAATAAGAATAATAATAAATTAAACATTTTATGGGCAGCACAGTGCTACGAGTGCCACAGCAACACAAAATCAATGAGGGCAGCAGGGATGTCAACGGCGTGCGGTTCCCATGGTAACAGGGTGGACCACTTAAAGAGATCCTTTAGGAATAAAGAGCCTTTGCCAAAAAAGTGAACAAAAAGTAAATAATTTTCAGATGGATCCCAGAGAAAGGGGTAGATGGGAGGCATGAGGTGACTGAACCTGCACGCCGCCCCCCGCGGCTACATCTGGCTCACGCGTGTGCGCTGGGGCTGCAGTCTCTCACTGGGGCCGTGACGCATTCCACTCAATGACCTTTAACCGCTCACTACGAAGTGGCTGCAGGTCGCAGGAAGAAGCTTGGAAAAAAGGGCCTTGAGAAAACCTGGGCCTCCTCTGGAGATCTGACCTCAGCAGTAGAACAACAGGAGAAAAAAAGTGACAGAACGTGCTGGAGCTGCAAGGAGGCACCAGGCAGCTTCACACCCCCCCCCCTTGTTAAATGTGTGTGGGATGCAATGATAAAATATCGACAGAAAAGGGCCATTTCTAACCTTATTACACTGAGTGGTGTAGAAACAAAAGCAGCTTTCGTGCTGAGCAGAGTGAAGGTACAGAGAAGCGGAGTGGGGACAGGTTTACAGCCAGAGCTTATACTGTTTCTACTTTATTTAGTGCGGGAGCCACGTGCGAAAATGGCACTGACCTCGGGGCGGCGGCCACTCACACTGCAGCGTGATGCTCAAACAGAGGCTCCGTATGAACAAAATTACCAACCCAGAGCATCACATGACGCTCACACCGCCACCAAAGGACGGGCCAACAACCAGCAGGAGTAATGGAGTAACTCAGGTGCGTGTGGCTTCACACCCCTCTGAACACCAGACAACTCGACCCGACCATCAATAACCACTGAAATGTCTTCAGATCCTTCTCCACGACCTGGAACCTACAGCACTGGCGGCAGATGCCACGTTCACTCCGTGTTCTTTCTGTACGCTGCTGGCTGTGCTGGGAAGAAGCTTCCAGAACCAGCGATGGCTGAAACAGGCAAGGAGAGAGAGCAGTACCTCTGAGGATGTAGTTCTGGTAGTTCTGGTCGGCTTCCGCTCCCACCCTGATGAGACACACCAGGCCGTCTGCCACCACAAACTCGTGCACCAGGTCCTTGTCGTCCTGGAAAACAGAGGGGAGTCAGCGCTGCTCACCTGGCACCGTGCTGGGCAAACGCAGCGCCAGGCGGGTCCGGGAAGGCCTCCACATCCTTCAGCAGGGGGGCGTATCTTAAACCAATCTTAGGTGAAAATATCTAGGAACGAGTGATATTGCCAAGTTACACATTTGGAAAAGAAGCTGAGCAAGACTCTCAACAACGGCACAAAAGGAGGGAACTAAAGGACATAACGGAGGGGAGACGAGGGTAGTCTGGTCTGAAAGAAGACGGCAAACCAGCAAACTCAGCAGGAGGATCCCTAAGAAGGACACGACTGACAAGGATGTCCCACCTTTCCTAGAACACATCTGCATAGAGGATGAGAAAACAAATGACAGCCAAAGAAAAGCAGCTCCGTTTCAGCTGTGACACCTTACCAACAGGACCACTGCCTGACCAGCGGAGAAAACCAAAATGGAAAGCAAGAGAAAGGAGAGGAGAAAAGGCAACACATTCTTAGCCAAAAATAGCCGTCTCCGTGCTAATAATTTTCAGTTCAGAGGAACCAGATGTGAGGCTGAGACCCGTGTTCCCCAGCGGGGCGCGCGACCGGGCTGAGGAGTGCAACGCGGCGTCAGTAAATGTGAAAGCTGTGAGGCCGCCGGGCACGAGGCTCCCGCAGGAACGGCCGCCCCGAACAACCCCGCGCTCGGCAGGAATGGGCAGGTTTTACGGTCTCTTCACTCACAGACAACTGTCCTGATCACCCTCCCGGCCGGTGGCACAGGTCCTGGATCGGCCAACCCAAAGACCTCCGTGTCCATCAAACCCCTCGTCTCCCTGCGGGCCGAGTTAGTCTAACCGTCTGCCGCCCTCTGCCCCCCAAGCACAACATACCTCTAACCCCTGGGGCGAGCTGGAAAACACCTCCACCCCCTGTGTTTGTCCCCCCACCAGACGATGGGCATCCCTGACCTGTCGGCGCAACCCTCTCTGGTGGGCCTCTCTCGGCCCCTGCTGGAACTCACTGCCCCCCAGATTGACCCCAGGCTTAGTGTGCCAACCCAGGACCACACGTGTCCTGAAGAACCCCCTGCGCCCATCTGCCTTCGAGGGGAACCAGTGTTTCCAGACAGCACCTTGTTCAGCGGTTAAGCAATTAGTTCAATCATTTAAGCAGCTGTACAGTAAGGTGGGCAAAGTGTGAATCAAAGCCACATCTTCTTCAGGTACTCTGATGAGCACGAAAAACAGGAGGACCACATTACCCTGAGATCAGGGCTGTCGTGGCTGCAGGCTTTAGAACAACGCTGGTGCAGTCACCTGGTATGATGCACCCGTCTGCACCACTTAGGAGGCACATCCCACACCCAAACCCTCACCGTGACCCTCACCTTGACCTGCGGTGTTATTGGTTCCCTTGTCTCTGACTGGGCCTTGTGTTGGTTTTGATTGTTATCCTCAGGACGGTTTTAGGAAGAACATCTCTGACTGTCCTGAGGTGCTGTGAAGGGATTAACCATCACAGTCATTAAGATGAGAACAACCAAAGGCGTGTTTAGCGCTGCAGGTCAGAATGACGCGGGTGTGAAACAGCAAGCGAGCGTCACACACTTTTGCACCCACTGTGGGGAAATTACCCAGCATGCTCAGAGAAAAACCCCAATTTCCTGTGCCTATACCAACCCCCTTGTTTTGTCCTCCCCGGCGGCGTCTGCTAGGAGCCCGTTGCTCCCTGACATTAACAGCTAACTAAATCGGCGGCTGAAGAGGCGTTCGGAGCCACCGGCCTCCCGCCCTGACGCGCCACCCTGAGTTCAACCCCCCGCGCTGCTGTTTCAGGTTAGCTGTCGTTGGCAGAAAGGAGAGACAAGCAGCAGCATCTTCAGGGGAGTCCTGGAATTATTTGATGTTATTATTAGTATTATTAACATTGCAGGTCCCGTCGGGAATTATACTGCATTGATTATGAGCCACTACCTAAGTGACACCTTTATCGTTAACCTGCTTATAATTAATTAATTAATATCAGATGAATTCGAGGTTAAGTACCGTGTTCAAGGATACATGTATGGTAAAGATGATTTTAACCCGGGTGTTTACTGCTTCAGAGGGACAGTCCTCATTTCACACGAAAGGAGGAAAGTGGCAGATTCGGTCGGTCACCTGGCCGCCGAAAGCCAGCCCAACCCAGACAGCCAGAGGAGCTCATTTATGTCCTGCAGGGACGCGGACGTTCAATGCCTTTCCTCACGACGTCTCCAGCCCTGCCGCCCTGGTCAAAGGTGACTTCGCGTCAGCGCCGTCCGCCTCTGCAGCGTCACAGTTGGGGGCTAGAACTCCAGACAAATCCCCTCTTTCTCAATCACTCTGTCGCATCACAAACATTCGTATTGAGAGCCAACTGAGCCGGCGACGGCGCTGTGCTCGGGACCCCCTGCGATGACCTGACGCCAAAACCACCTGCAGTTAAAGCCCAGAAGTGGGAATCCAAACACACGTCAGATTGTTATTCCTGTGGCTGTTAGGTGCCAAACACAGATGCTCTACAGCTCACACACCCGCTGGGCTCTCATTACACTCCTGAGCCGACCCGTCAGCACCAGAGACCGCCGTGTGTGTGTGTGTGTGTGTGTGTGTGTGTGTGTGTGTGTGTGGCAACAGAGGGATGAAAGAGGGGCGAGGGGCGGTTTTACCTGGAAGATCTGCTTGAGGGAGAAGAGGGCGCGTCTGAGCTCTCGTCCACTCGANGCGAGGGGCGGTTTTACCTGGAAGATCTGCTTGAGGGAGAAGAGGGCGCGTCTGAGCTCTCGTCCACTCGAGTTGTACAGCTTCTCTGTGGAGACAGACGGACAGCAACAGGAGAAAGGGGGTCAGTGACAGTCGGGGTCAAGGTGGGGCGGGACACTGGTCTCCTGTATGGTTCACACAGCGGTACGTGAAACACAGATGATGCCATCACACAGAGTCACTAACTGTCATTGACTGTCACACCGTCCCACACCACGCGGCAGTAATCAGACCCGGAGGGATCTGCGTTTATCTGTCTTTTGTTTTCCTTCTGTTAATTTTGCTCTTTGCTGCCAGAACTGCTGACTCCTGTGTTTTGCTGGAGACGAATCCAGGTCACTTAGCGGTTCAGGGGGCAACCTTCACCCACCTGTTTCTGCAACGTCCCTTCGGAGAGCTGCAGGTGAACCTGCAACACACGGAACAGTGAGTGTGTTCCACAGCACAGCAGTACCGACTGCTCCACCCTCACAGTCAGTACTGCTCACGGACACCTTTGTCCCTGCGTGTCCCTGCATGTCCTGCACCCTGCAGTCTCCGTAGTTCCCCCACGTGCCAGTGTGTGGCAGTATCGAGCAACTGACGCTAACCCCATCCCAGGGGAACTGCAGAGGCCAGCATCTCTCTCTGTCACTCACACACACACACACACACACACACACACACACAAACACACACACACACAACACACACACACACTATGGCACCACTGCAGATGCCAGCAGAAACTTTGGGACACAGTCACACTTGCAATTTTACTTCCCTTTCTGCTTTTCCCCGCTCAAGGTCTCTGTCCTGTTTCCCACAATGAACCAGAAGTGACACTCCTGTCTGCTCACCTTTCATCACCTGCTGAATCTGTCCCTCACAGTGACACAGCTGTCACCGTCACCTGCACCTTATTCCACTGCGGGCAGGATGCCGGCATCCTGCTGCTCACCCGGCAAACAGTGACACTCATTAACATTCCAGAGCCGTGTGTGTGTGTGTGTGTGTCTGTCTGTCTCAATAAGCAGAGGGGACATAAAAATCAAAACCCTGAACCTTTTTTCTCCTTTCTTCAGTAACAACCCCCAGCAGCTGAAGGGCTGACAGTGCAAGTCGGCACCGGTGTGGGCACCAAGTTGAGGGGTCTTAGTCACAAAACTCAGGTTCCATAGCGAGGGTTTCTGATCGGGACCCTGAAACACAATGCTGTTTTCTGGGTTTGCAGCCCAGCACCACAATCTGCCTGGGTCTGGGGGATGAAGTGGCGCAGAAACGGGGTAAATGCGAACCCCCCCCCCCACGTCGTTCACAAAGGGGGTTTTGTTTATTGGCGAGGGGAGCAGCCGGTGTTCTGGCCCACAGCCTCAGACACACACTGGACGGCAGCGAACAAACGCAAGAGGAGAGTCCAGAAATTTCTGCAGGGCTGCAGCCCATCCATGAATGACAATCTGAAAGCAGCGCTCGGTTGTCGTCCGGGGACGGCGCACAAGTCACGGTGGCAGCGAGCGCCCAGGCGGCCGTGGCAGCAGCAGTTCGGCGAACCCATCCCTGCGTCTCACTGGGGGAGAAAAATAAATCTGTTCATGAGGAAATATTTACAGTGGATTCTTTAGACTGGAACAATAATGAATGAATCATTGCTGCACCAGAAAAATGTCAAGGGACTGAAGGCTGAACACGCCTCTTGAAAAACAGCTGAAAATATTTATCCAAAAGCCATTTGTTTGCATTATTGGAAAAGGGGGCTTTTCAGAACCGCTGTGTCACGAAGCACCATTTGTCTCCATTTAACAGGATGAGAACATTTTTGAGCGACATCTTCACATTTCCGCCGCGTTCGAGATGTCAGTGTTCTGCAGCCTTGGGGCTTCGCTGTCTGCTGAGCCGCACACGCAAACACTAACCCATGATTTATCACTTTTATTTTTATTTGCGTTCACCGCTGTAGCTCCAACCACAACATTGCCATAAAAAGACTGAAAACAGGGACAGTTTGGGCTACGTGACTCATTTCCATCCAAAATTTGGATCATCGAATATTTTTAGGGTCGATCTTTTAAAGTTCCAGTCACCAGGGGTGGGTCATTGCACACCCTGAGCCTGGGTGGGTGGGTGGGGGGGGGTGACACAGTATTGTGTTACCACCCCCACCCCCCCAAAAGCACGGGCACATCTCCATCAGTGGAGGTGCACAGAGAGCACAGCGGGACATGGGGGTGCCATCGGGTGGGGCAACACTGGGGAGGGGCATTCAGGGGTGGGGGGGGTGGGCAACACAGCCTCATCGCTGGGGGTACGAACTTCCTTCACGGGGCTCTGTGAGCGTTCATGAACAGCTGATCTGCCGGGGGGGGGGGAGGGGGGGGGGGGTCACAAACCACAGGGAATGTTTTACTGATGAACCGTGAAGCTCTGTGTGAAAAACTGACATGTAACAGAGCAAAAGTTTAATTTCATATACTTGTAATGAGCAGAAAATGAACTGAAATGGAACGCGGGGCCCCGACCCCTGCTCTCCAGACCTGGGCTCCCAGTCCCGTTTCTCTCGTCTCCTGAGTCCTTGGTGCTTCCAGGAGAGAAACTGCTGCTGATCTGCAGCGTATGGATGCGCAGGTGCCAAAAAGATAAGATCAAGGCATCTGCTGCATTCCAGTGGAATTCTTACCCTGGTGATTCCCGCAACTCGGCAGAAAGCGCCCATTGTGGGAGTTCCACGCCGATCCTTCTCCACATCCCTGCCACCCTCATCCCAAATCCACCTGATGTCAGAGGCCACTGGCAGGAATCTGTTTGCTGCCGTCCTGCTCCGGCGCTGTTTACACAAGGAGGCTCCGCTGAGCTCGTGCACTCGGCCCCGGAGCCGCGGCTGCAGCCGAACCGTCGAGGGCCATCCTGCCGGCCGCAAATGAAGCACATGTGTGGAAACAGACAGCACTCGCACCCCACCCCCTGGCCCCCTGCGTCCGCGCGCCTCACACAGAACCTCTGTTTTAATGAGAAATACTTCGGCTCAGATTAGTTCCATACCAGCTGCTGTGGATCAGCGCCCACGCGGCTCTGCCCTCCCCCCTCTCCGTGGGGCTACAGTGTGTTAGCTGGCGGAAAGGGAACGGGGATCGAACCCCAATCCGTCCGGCTGGCAGAGTTGTGCCAGATCCCCTTTCCCAGAAACTAAGCATGACACACATTTTGGGATCAACAGTCTGCTGCATTTGTCATGTTCTGCAGCACAAGACACACCGGAAAGCTGCGCTTCACGCAGTGACACATCCAGGTGGGACCGACCAGACCGAGAGACGCCAGGTGGGACAGTGCAGCATCTGCTGGACCCCACGTTCTTGACGGCTAAGAGGGACGCTGGCCTGGGTGGCACAAGACAGCAACAGACTCTGAGGACCCTGGACGTAACTGCTGGCCCTTTTGCACCAGGCGGAGCAGGATAATCCTCTCCATCGCCACAGTGAAACGGAGTGGAGGTGCAGGGAAAGCCCAGGTCCGAGTGTGTGTGTGTGAGAGAGAGATGGACAAACCAGCAGCGATTGCAGCCAACGACAGACGAGCCTGGATGGGGTTCATCACCGGGGTTTTGTGACAATGTGGGGGGCCGTCCACTGTGGGACACGTGGACCAGAAACAGGGGGGGCAGAAGCAAAGCAGGATCAAACAGAACTGCTGTCATTGTAGCTGCACTTTCAACCCCAGCAGAGCAGCTGGAAAAATTCTTACAGTGCGCAATAGAAACGATGACAGTCAAACGAGTCACGAAAAGTGACAGAGCAGAATCGGTGGACGGCGTCTCCCTCACCACTGGCACTCCACAACTGTCTGGACTTCCCTGAGCCGGAGCGTCTTCTCACCCCTGAGTCAGAAACCACTCAGCAGGCCAACTCGCACACACTCATGCACACTCACACACGCACGCACAAGGATATATGATCCTAGAGTGAAATGTTCCTGAAAAATTACTACCTGCTGTTCATGGGTCCACAGTCAGACTAAACTTTGCTGTATTTATTCGATGAGGAACTGGAAACGTCTACATATGATTCCATGTTTTGATGTGATATCTGAGCCACACCAAGTTCTTTTTCATGCGCAAAATAACAGTTAGTTAAGCAGCAATGTGAGCAACAGCCGTGGTGACAAACAGTCCGCGCTAATGGGACATCATGACAAATGTGGTCTAATCCGTAAAGACCCCCTGGGGGGGCAAAGGCCTGAGCTAAGCCCCCCCCCCCACGAGCTCTTCACTCTCCCAGTCTGTCGTCTGTCCCGACCCCAGTGAGCCGCTCTGTGGGCCCCCGACAGAACAGCCAGCGTGTCGGGGACGGTCACTTCCAAACACACGCAGTCTGTGTACTGTGTCAGCCCCCGTTTCCACGATTACAAAGCGTTCGGTGGCGGGAGGCAGTTGCACTGCGTGAGGCGCTTGGGAGGCGTCGAGCACCAGACCGGAGTAAGAAAAGCAGGTGGACGTTATTAAGAGGAAATTCCGGGCTTCACACGTGAGCGACGCGGTGCGGAGAGGTGGGAAGAGGGAGAGCAGGAAGGGGCTGGGTGCCCTGCACGGGCAGCGGAGCGTGTGCGCGCCTACATGTGTGCACATATACAACTTAATGAATTTGTTCCTGCCATTAATTCGGCCCTGATGAGAGACAGATGGTCTCGGTGGCGCGGAAAACGGTTCTGATTAGCGAGCGGCGCTCCCGGCCACACAGGAAGCCGTCGGCAGGAAGGGCCCTGGCTTACCTTACGCTGACACTGTCACACTGACACTGTGACACCATAACACTGACACTGTGACACTTCACGGTTTTTCCCTGAACTGCAATCACTCCAAAAATGACGCAGATGAGTAAAAACGCGATTAGGATCAGTGTCCTTGAGGACATCTACGCAGCTGTCGCCTCCTCCTGGGTGTCCTCGGCCAACTGGAGCCTGTGGAAGTATCCCATGATGCCTCATCCCCCGGCATTGCACACTGTGCAGTGTACATCGGTGCAGGCTCGCGTGGCCGGGACAGCAGAGTGGTTGGTGAACGTATTAGCGGCCCCCTGCGGTGCCACCGCTCTCTGGAGATCAAAGGGATCGAATGTGTGACAGGTGACGGATCATGTTGACACGTCACCTGGAATAAAAGTACAGGAGCAGCAGCTCGGCCACACTGCTGGCGGTCAGAAAAGCCCAGCTCTGGCCTCCAGGCCGACCCGTCTCGCTCCTGTGAGGAACAGTAGAACTGCAGGCAGAGGAGCAGCTGACTAGAGGAGCTGCACGGTGAGAGAAGCAGGAGGCCACAGGTCCGGCCGCCGTGCCGCACTCCTGTTGCTGCAAGAGCCGTTCAGGCAGGACGTGGGTCTGAAATTTGGGTTTTAATCCTGTTTTGCTAAAGAAGGACAGGAACACAGCGACTGCAGCTCCGGCTCATGCCAAGGCCGTCTAGCCCTTCTCACCTTGCTGGAGGCTCTAATGAGCTCCTCCACGTTTGACCCGGATGGCGATTCACCGTGCCGGGGGGGGGGGATTGGGAGTACCCACCCTCAGTCCCTCCTGCACTAAACACACGTTTGCCACCAGAATAGAGGAGGAAAAACGGGGCTTCGGGACTCGGACAGAAACAGTCAGGTGAGGCTGCGAGCTGCTGAGAAACCAGAGTGACCAAATTGCCAGTCGCCCAGAGGGACGGAGGCGTCGACCGACCGCGGTCACCCTTCCTTTCACTTGCACAGGAACACTTGCAAACAAGGTTATTATAACTGTCATATCGCTGACAGACAAACTCTTGCAATAGGCACTCGGTCTGTATTTAAGCATCACATGATATTCTTCTGTAGTTAATAGGCAGAGAGCTAAACACCTGTCTGGTCCTGCTGGACCGAACCCAGAGCCCAGCAAACAGGTGAGGAGGGATACAGAAACGGTGGAGCGGCGACGTGACCAGAGGAACCGGAGAGGCTGGAAACGGCGGGTGACTGGAAACAGCAGCGAAGGGCTTCTGTTCAACCCCTACCTGTGAGCCTACCTGTGTTTACCTCTCCGCCTCTGTGTTTTGCAAACAACATTCACCGAATGTACATCTCCAAACAGCCTGGAAACTGTGCTTAAGAAGACAAAACTTGCAAGTGTCTTATTGAGGCTGAAACATGCAAGCAGTTACGCAGAAAGTCTTGAGGCTCAGGTACTCTTTACCCTCACCGGCAGCTTAGCACACGACCACCTGCAGTCGCCGGCTATCGAGACGCATCTCACAGCGGCACTTTCTTCCATGTCCTTTTATGAAACAACAAGGCAGAAGCTTATGTGAACCAACCCTGCCATCCTCTTCAGCCCATAAACCATCGCCCTCAGAGCACTCAACACAGACAAAGTCGCAGGAGGTTGTTAGAAACAGATTATATATGATAACCTAAGGCCTTCTGTGAGGTTATTGGGGCTACAGTGTACCATCTTGGTCTACCACACATTCCTGAGGGCCACCGAACACCTCTCCATATTGCCCTGTCACACATCTACCCCGTGAAGGAGTGAGCAGGATGGTCAGTTTACACGACTTGTTCCCAATGTACAACATTTTCCAAAGTGAAAACGTGCATGTAGTGTATTTCAAAATGGAAAGGAGGAGCAGCTGTGATGAGGTGTTTGGGGGGGCTGCAAACTCCCACAGGACTGAGATGTGGCCACCATCGACCCCCTGACCCCCGATGCTGCCAAAAACACCAATGCTGTGATATGTGTCTGGGGGGAACCAGTTGAGCAACAACCGTGTTGAGTCCCTTGGCTGCAATGCCACGGGGGGGACAATTTCACAACTGTCACCCGGGAACGATGGAAACACGCTGCGGAGGCCGGTCATACTAGGCTGCCAAAGTTCACATCAGTTCACGTCCCTCCCTGCGTGGAACAACGATCCTGGAGTTTCACACACTGCAGTTACAGCTAATCCTCCACATGTTTGAAATATGTTTAAATAAAGTCAAAATTATTACAAAGGGAAAACTATATAAACACACAGCAGCAGCTGGGACTCTGAGGGGTGTGGAGTTTAAAAAGGCACAGCCACATTTAATGTGGAGATAAACCTGGGCAGGTAGTTAGAGCGTAGTTAAGGGCATTAAACTGTAACCTGAAGGCTCCAGGTTCGAGGACCAGGGTGTTATTTAATAAAGTAATAACAAGGTACAGAGGGCTTAGATCACACGTGTTTGTCTGAGGTCCTCACTCCTCTCTCATCTCCCCTCAGCTGAGCTCATGCTGTAGTGACACTGCTGCTGAGATTCTCACCCCTCCTCAGGCTCTCCTTTCCCAGCCTCCAGACGCAGAACACGTTCCCACAATCACCCGCCGCATCGGCCGGGCCCAAGGGCTGTTGCTATGACAACAGCCCCCCCCCCAAGTGCAACGAACGACAGGTAACGTATAGATGCTGTGAACTTCTCAACCCAGGGGCTCTCAGGCAAAGGCCGCGACTTTTTGTCCCTTTTGGTGTTTCAGCCCCGATTATTTTTTTTTTTAATCTAAAACTCATGTGGGCAGAAGTCAGCAAAAAAGGTGCAAGGTGGCCAGACACGCAGCCATGTGAGTTCTGCGAGTGGCTTTTCCAGTCCATAGTGTGACCGTCGGGCGCAGAGCAGTTTGTCAGGACTACAGGCTACCAGGGTAGTATGTAACAGGCTGTGGAACCGTCTCCACGTGGTGCAGGGGACACGAGCCGAGTGTCAGTGGCCGGACAGGAGGCTCTGGGCGGCACACGTTCACGTGGCCCCTGGTTGTATGCAACAGATACCGAGAACATGTAAAAACCTGTCTGCACAAAACGAAGGCCAGCAAAGCAGCACCACCACATGCCAGCTTCAACAAATACTAACGTAATACACAGTGTTAAACGTTCAGCCCCCGGTCACACAACAGGTGGAGTAAAAACACGAGGAAAGACGGGATGTTTCGGCCACCTGACCTGCCGGCCACGTCCCCCACAGATCAGCTGCTCTGTACTCAAACCCAAGAGTGTGCGAGCACGTGTGCACCTGGTTGCGGTTAAGCTCAATCACGAAAAACGTGAAAAACGCGAGCAGCTGAAACGCTGACAGGAAGAAGAGGGGGGCGGAGCTGCCGAGCGGCGGTCGGCGTCCGGGAAATCCGTACGGATCAGGTGCTTTCCTCACGCGTGCAGCACAGTGGCGGCAAACGCGCTCGCGGGGAATTCGTGAAACATGGGAATTATTCAGGGGAGGATGTAAAACTTTATTTATTTGACATACCGCATGATTAAAAAGAAAAAGGGGCCAACATGCCAGCCAGAGTAAACTACAGTTACAGCCCTGCAAATCTAAGCCCTTCCTGGGATGTTCTTGGCCGGAGAACAAGGCCCCCCTGGCAACAGGATGCTAATATTTGCATATTACTGAGTACAAAGCAGAAGAAGGAGCACATTCAGTGAATAAAACAAATTCGCTTAAAATGCGAGGCCAATTTGCTCTGCGTTAATTCTTTTTGAAATGGGATACAATATTATAGCGGGGCGATCAATCATTCCCTCCTTTCGCTGCTTCGGGTCCCGCGAGCTGCTCCCGCTTTGCCCGCCCGCAGCTGGGGAGAAACAGCAGAAGAGGCACATCAGGTCACAACCTGGCTTGCAGGGAAAGCTTTGGACCAGCTCAATGGCAACAGGCGGAGGGTCCCAATGGGGTCATTTGGGCACCAAAGGGGCCCCAGTTGATACCTGGCCTGCATTTTTAATCCAAAGATGCGTGTGAGTTGACGGACGTCGGAGACAACCGGGCGGGCGGGTGCATTTAACGCTCGATTTGCTCAGTGACACCAAGGAACCGGGGCTGCGAGCGCAGAGAAACGAGGCGCTGGGTGAGGCGGTCAAGCAGACGCCGTGCCGGTTTTATCCGGCAGGACTGTGAGCTCAATGCGACAGCAACAAGGTTGTCCTGTATTTTAAGACTAGGGTGACGAGGCCGGTTTGCTCACCATGATAAAGCTGCTAAAATGGGAACCGCAACCAAATGGTTCCACCTTCAAGAAAGTTCAATTATTATCGGTTCCACAGATCATCAAATCGACCGAGTCGGGGCCAGTGCGGGGCTGAGGGGGGGTGGTCCAGGAAGCAGTGCTGGTGTCTCAAAGGTCTTGGATCTGGGTCAGGAATGTGCTCCTCATGTCGGTGCAGGATTCCACCCATGGCCAAGACCTGTGTTTCGGTCCCCTCCTGAGTTACCTGGGTTACCCCCACCTCACGCTCCGCCTCATCTGGGCAAAGCCGATGCCCGTCCTTTTAAAGCGCAGCTTCGCCACCCTCCAGATTCTAGCCACCTTCCCCTCCCACCCCAGCAGTAAGAATTCCTGAAGATCTAAAGAGCAAAGTTATTTTTGGAGCACAACATCAGGCTGTGAGGATATTGCAGATAAGAGAGAAAGAAGCCGTTCAGCAGCACGGCCGTCCGTCTGGGCTTCCGCTGCGTCGCATTCGCTCACTGCCACGCACACGCCTTCCGACCCCCCTGGGGGGGGCAGATACTCTTATTATTTCTCATTTGTCCATAGCAACTCGTTTAGGAGCGTTGTCTCGTTCTACACATCTGGACCAGAACCTGAGGAGAAGGTGGCAGCTGTGGAGAGCATCTTAAAGCCAGACTGCAGATGACTGAATTCATTTGACATAAAACTAGGCAAATACTTTTTTCCGAGAAGTTAGGAATCAGTATTTTATAGTTCCTTGCAGATTTGTGTAAATACGCGCAGAGGTAAATAAGTGTGTTTTCCGCACTGGCGGTCTGCACACTAAATAAATAACCACTCTGTCCGCGCGGCTCCATACTGCTTAGCAGTAAATGAAAACAAAATCACGGCAGTAAAGGAACGGGGAGATTTTCTGTAATGCAGACGGTTCAGGAGACCACGTGACCCGGCAGCGACGAAGGGGGTCGAGCACAGAACGAGGACTCACGGCTGACCTTGAAAACGGGGCTGAAAATATTTCACTGTTAACGTCGTGCCAACAACTTACCACCAACAGTTTACTGTACAATTCAGCTCAACAAGAGAACGACAACAAAGGGTAAAAACAGGCAACGTGCAAAGGAAAACAGTTTTTCCTCAATTAAATCTGTCCAGTTCACTTCATAATAAAAGTGACTGTTCTGGCCAAATGGAGGAAGGAACTCATGCGAAACGTTTCACTGCTCCTCAAAACAGAGGAAGAACAGCCTCAGGATTCGGCATGAGGGACTGAGGAAGGGCTGTACTTTCACGTGTGTACCTGGGTAAAACAGGGAGAGGTTTCCCACTCTGGCTGCAACTGTCGAAATGCCTGCCTAACACTGTGGAACCACTTTACACACTGTGACCTCTTCAGAATTTGCATCTGTTCATCCAGCAGGACGCTTTTCTCCACAGCGATGAATAAAGGTTACTGGGCTCTACATCAGACACCATTTTACCACGGTGACTCGGTGTTCGCTCCTCTGCACAGCAGCGCTAAGCGTCTCGCACTGAGGACCAGAAATGCATCTCTGGACTGCGGGAGGAGACCCACACCAACCCTGTGCAGACCGAGACGAGACGGAACCCTTGTTCGACCGCATCCTCAGGAGGCCGCGAGATGGCTGGAGGGACGCAGTGCTGCTCATCCTCGCCCCCCTGCAACTTGACCAAGCCAAAATGTCGCCCTGAAGATGCGGCGTTAGAGAAGAAGAATGTGGAAACCTTCCTGGGCACCAACACAGAAGGGCGTCCACAGCACCTCTTAACAGCACAGTCCCATAAACTTCAGCCTCGCGCTCACGCTGCACGAACAAGTCTGTTATAATGGCGGCATCAAGTTTTGTGGTAAAGGGCAAGAATTTGCTGCCTCTAGTGCCAGAAAGCTTTATTTAATATGCTTGTGTCTGCTGGGTTTTATATATATAGTTAAACACTGTACTTTTATTGTGTTTTACATTCTGCCTTTAATTTTGTGTTCATTTCAAAAGTTCATTGTAACATTTGGCAAAAATTGTATTTACATTTCTGCTTCATAACATCTGTTCACTGTTTATTGACAACGCAATTTTCATATTTTCCCGATTAAACTGAAAATTAAAAGTAGATACATATCAGCGTAATTGACAGTGGTCTCTTTAGCGCACTACGATATTCTAATACCTTGGCTCCCAATCTAAATATTTTAAAGTGAATATTAAAGTACGATGCCAAGGCGAGCTTAGGGCATCCAATAATCACTCAAGATAGGTTTTCCATTACAGCGCGCGCACACACACACACACACAGTCTGCTCACAGGAGGAACGGCGCACCTTTCGTGACAGGTGATTTCTGAAACCTGCTCTTACTGTAGGTTAGAGGTGTGTTGACTCAACAGCTACCACACAATGATAAAAGATAACACTCCAAAAGTGTAAATAGCAAAAATTATATTGGCACCATTTTCACGAAGTCAAACCTTTAATTATTTCAACTCTGAAAATGTAGNCTGCAGCCACTGTCTGCTGTCTTTCTCTCCTTCTCCCTCAAACTGTCACATCAAAAAGAGCCTGGTGGTTCTACTCTCAGGACCAGAATGTCACACAACTGTAATCAGACTCAACAGCTACCACACAATGATAAAAGATAACACTCCAAAAGTGTAAATAGCAAAAATTATATTGGCACCATTTTCACGAAGTCAAACCTTTAATTATTTCAACTCTGAAAATGTAGAGCCGACAACAGCAGCTCTATGTGCAGGTATACAGGGGACACAGTGGCCAACTGTCACGTCTGTGTCTGGCGGTGAAACACACCGTTTGCTCTGCTGTACGTGACTGCAGAGGAAACCTTGTGCTAAATGAAACGTATCTGGGTGCCGCCGGACTCAGAGCCCAGAATGACAGAGGCCGTGTCCCCAGGTGTCATCTGAAGGAGCTCAGCTTGTGGGGTGCCTTGGTTGACCACACAGAACTCTGGGGACCGCGCCACTGGCCTGCCAGGGGTTTGTGTGGCAGGTTAACACAGGGCGGGTGCAGGACTCCCAGGCAAGAGCAATGGCTCAGGCCAAAGTAAACAGACCCCCCAGGTACCACGCCGATGCCGAGCCGACAGCAACAGAACACCCCCCCCCCCTCGGGTTGCACATGTCCCAAACCGCAGCCCGCCGAGCTTTTCTCCGCACCACGGAAAAGGGGTCCTGGGAAGAGCCAGAAGGGGGCGACTGAGCCCAGTGCACCATGGGAAAGCTGTATAAAGTCAGAGCTGTGAGGGGGGGGGGGGGGGGGGGG
>UFQX01002425.1:0-18139 GCA_900497675.1 Arapaima gigas
TTTATCATTAACTTGCAAAGTAATTGTTCTGTACTTAAGCTAAAATTAGCTCTAGCAATTATCGGTTTTTCTCTTTTGGATGAAGTGATTATTCAACACATATGATATACGGGTACAAAGAGAGACTATCCCTTTAAGGAGGTGCCCCGCTGTCCCGTGTGCGGTCATCGGAGCAGCTATTCAGTAACATGTTGTGCACCTGTCACAGGCGCCCTTGTCCTGCCAGGAACCGCTCATGCATTTTTAACTACCGTGGCTTCGTCTCAGCATCTGGCTTCCACGGGTAATAATTCCCATTATTGGCATGTACCTTTAACCTGTTAATTTCCGGGAGTCAGAAGTAAAGTTGTTTATCCTGTAATTACGAAATGTATTTCTTCAGCCGCTCTTAAACTGACGGAGCCAGAAACTAGTGGTTTTAACGACTGACCCGTTTAGTGATGTTAGTTTGGAAATACTACAAATGTTTTACCAGGAACACGCGCGCGCGCGAACACACACACACACACACACACACACACACACACACACACACACACACACAATGTAATGACACTAGCCTCANACACACACACACACACACACACACACACACACACACACACACACACACACACACACAACGGCGGGGGCTCAAAACATCCTGCACCTGCCAGCTGGGCTCCGCGTGTCTGTAGTACGAGAAGTTCTCCGTGATCCAGCTGTAAATGGCCGACAAGGTGATCTTCGTCTCCTTGCTCGCCTGCATGGCCATGCAGATAAGAGTGGCGTACGAGTAGGGAGGCTTCACCAGGGGGTTCGTCCTGTAGTCCGTCTCCTCACCGGGGATCTCGGGCGCCGCCACCCGCTCCTGTCGAGCCCGGTTGAGGCGCACGGTGGCGCTACCGCACGCGAGCGGGGTGCCCGGGCCGCGAGGCATACCCGTGGCGGCCGTGTCCCCGGCGGGCGGGCTGGCGGGCGAGATGGAGCCCTGTGGCTCCGACTGCCAGTGGCAGGAGCTCGGTGGTCTGTCCAGGTTCGCGCTCAGGATGGAGAAGTCCTGGAGCCAGTGGAGGCTGGTGAGACTGTCGTCCAGCTGAACGGAGCCGCTCGCGTTGCCCTCGTCCTCGGGATGGAGCCGAAGCCATTTCTCCTTGAACTTGGTGGCGAACTCCGGACTAGTGAGCACGGGCATCGTGAGCGCGTCCTACCGCCGAACTGCTCACTTCAAAGACGCTGTTTTCAACAAAGTGACACTGAGCGCAGTTCTACTGCTGCCGCCCTGAGATGCTATAACAGCAGAAAAAAAAACAAAAAACAAAAATAGTGAGAGTAACAAATTTACTCAGAAGATCTACTTTTAAAAATGAGCCAGATCAACTGTGCTACAGCACTGCGACTGTAAAAACGTACAGTAGTAGATCAGCTATAATTGATTCACAACACCCCTACTTCACATTATTACTCATAAACACGCGACTATTTATATTCTTGAGTTAAATCAAGTTGCCATTTGAAGAAAAAAAATAAATTCTTTAAATTCAATAGTCAGCCTTCTGTTTAAGGAAGTAAACGAGTGCCGCACTACCAGCTGCCCGCGGTGGAGCTACATCCCTGTCCGGGGTTCAGCAGTGACGGTCCAACCTGTTGCTGCGATGCAACAAGTGCAAGACGGTGGTCCAGGTCCTGTTTAAAGTGTCCGGTCGTTGTGCTGCATAATAAATGCTTTTAATCTCCTCTTATTTAACTGCGAGGCCAAAAACGAACATTTTGTGGAGAACCGCTGTGCAAAATTCACGGGCAGTTAGCCGCTGCCAGGGAGAATCCAGTCGAACAGCTCCTCCATCTCCCGACGAATGCAGTGTGTTTTAGGGGACCTTTAAACACATCGCGCAGCGCTGATTGGCTAATGTGGTATCCAGGTTTCGGAGCTCCGTATTCTTACGCCGCCCGGAAACCCGTGGGGGGTGTTACAAACGGACTGGCCGAAACCCGCAGGTAACTCTCGCTGTCCCTATAATTATTTTCACAGGACATCCCTGATGACGGTGAAGTGTCCGCTTATGCTGCCAAAAGTCACTGACAGATTATTCACTTTCGCTCTTAACGGTTTCTCGTTCAAATATACGGTAGAATATAATGCGCATTAAAGTTGATGAAAAAAGTTCCAGGGAATTTTACGGTGGACATAGATTTTTTTGCTCAAGGGAGCAGATATAGTTAATTATTTGGAAACACCAGGTGGCGACTGAGGAGATTAAAAAAAACTGCCAAATGCAAATAAAAGGAGGGAAATAAACATTCTGGGGCTCTAAGTATCATTGGTTGCCCAGCCCACCTGGATGGCATACTGGGGTGCTAGACTGTGGATACATCTAACATTAAAGCCCAATGTGTCTATCAAAGCAGAGCTATAGTCTGAGGATGTTAAAGTCATTATCCATCCCCATGGTTCCTCACCCAACAGTTGGCAGAAGGGGGTTGTGAGTTCCCGACCACAAAACCCAGTAGATGCTGTTGGCAGACGTGAGGTTTTTTGTCACATTAATAAGAATTAGAAGTAAACCATTTAGCAAAATCATTTCATGTAGCATTTTCTTGCACTATAGCAAATTTCTTATTTAAAAACAAAGAGTAGCATAACAAACAAAATTATTACAATGGACAAATAGGCCAAACACCCTATTGTATTTTTGTTGGACATAAGTTTTTATGCTCCTGAAAAATAAAATTTTGAATGGATGATTCTAAAAATGAACATTTTTTAAAATTCAGTATGGTCAGAGTTTCTTATTTTCTCAAAGGAGAAAAAACATGTTTACAGTGTTACCTTATTTCTATTTTCTGATATTTGGTCATTTTAAATGCCCGTGGTCACAAGACCCTCTTTCCAAATGGAATTATTGAAATCAATTCAAGATGGCAGAGGGGGTTTTACACATACCTCAAAAACAGAATTGTTTGCATTAGTCCAAAAACAGGCATTTTAAAAATATTTGTGTGGTTCCAGACTTTTGACTTACCTTGTACTTTACTACTGCAAATGCCAATAAAAGCATCAGCCAAATGAATGTAAATATAATGATAGTAAGACTTGCACTTCACCTGTAAGCTATGGGTCACTGCAGACTTGCAGACTTGCAGACTGCGACTTGCGGCCCTTTACTGTGTCTGCCTTTACAGCGGGCAGCATGAGCCCAAGCCCATCAGAGCCTCGTGCTGCACTTTGTCCTCTGCATTCCACACCTATTATAGATAAACTATTGTCTCCCAATACTACTGTCAGAGAAATGCCACTGACTTGATAATGATTACCTGTCAGTTTTCGCTCAAACAGACACCACCTCTCACATGTAGACTCGTGACCTTATTTTGGTACAGTGGGAAAAACAAGGGCTGGTACTCACCACTCAGCCACTCAGTAGCATGTTGGAGTTAAAAATTAATAGAAAACTAAACTAAAATTAAAAACTGAATTAAAAATTACTAATTGGTATGAGAACAAGCATCTTGCAGCTAATTAAAACAAGTGTACATGAAAATCTTGCACAAAATGCAGAACCTGTACAGTACACGTACAACATCATAGCATGACGACAGCATCTGCCGACAGCTATATGAAAGTGTATACAGTACTGGGACATGATTGAACATTTATAGCTTATACTGCAGATGAAGAATCTTATGGCATTAAAACATTGCATGTGTGTACCTGCACAGTGTGTGTGTGACATCGTAGCATAATGATTGCAGAAAGTGTTTATGTATCTGAAGGGATTATTTTGTGTTGCTGCATGATAGTTATTTAGCATAAGTTAGTGCCCATTAATACATGTTTCTATTTGTGTTGTGGTGAAAGTAAAAAGAACTGGCAGATTTGATGCCCGTCTTTATTTATTATATTAATTGTTTTACTGTTGTAAAAATCGACATAAGGTGAACATGGTACAAGTCTGTGTGCTACGACACGACGGCATCTTCTCACATCTCAAAGTGTTCTCACTGATGCAGACAAGCCAGATTAATTCTGCACATCTTCCCTTTATTGTGCATCTCACAGAGCTGAAGTCACACCAAAAACCCTGCACAAGAGCCCCTCTCATCTCCTGTGCCACGATGCAATATAGCCTATTACAGGATGGTAGCATCACAAAGCAACTGGCACTGGATGTAGACATGACAACAAACAGTAAACATCTTCCAATTACCACCGCCATATGCCCATTAGCATCACTTTCACCTGACATACACTAGTCGAACCACTGACCAATGACCAGATGTTGAAAAATACAGTGGGACAGAAGAGATCACATTGCTTGCACTTAATACATCTCATTGTTGTATGGGACAGAATAGTAAAGAATTAATTATATGAATTTATGCCCTTTTTAAAATAAAACTTTGGTATAGAATACAGTAGTTATTTATTTAATAATGGTATGAATAATGTACTATATTGTGTCTAACAATAAAACATAATATGTCAAAAACATCAAAAATGTTTGAAAAAAGTTGCCTTTTAGTGGACTACACACTTATAAATAAACACTCTGTCATGAGTAGAATTTAGCTTATGGCCTGGCTGTTGGTTTCATGGACAGTGGAGATGATGGAGTTCAGCAGTCTGACAGCCTGTGGTAGAAAGTTGTTCCTAAGCCTGGTGGTTTTGTCCTCAGGCTGTAATAGTGTCTCCTAGATAGCAGTAGTGAAAATAAATGGTGAAGGGGGGTCTGTGGTGATGTTGTGAGGTCTCCTGATGCAACACTTGCTGTTGGTGGTCTTAATTGTAGATAGTGAAGTCCTGGTGATGGACTAGGCAGTCTTCACTACCTGCTACAGTATTCCCCAGTCAGAGGCAGTGCAGTTCCCATACCAGACTGAGATGCAGAAGGTCAGGATGCTCTCTATGGCACATCTGTAGATGCTGGTTAGGATGAGAGGTGGAAGTCAAGCTCCTTTTAGTCTTCTCAGGAAGTGGAGGTGCTGTTGTGCATTTTTCACTAGATGGATTGTTTTCTTCGGTCCAGTAGAGGACCTTGATGATCTGCATGACCCGGAACTTAAAACTGTGCACCAGCTCCACTGCTGAACCACCAACACACAGGGAAGTTTAAGCAGTTTGAATCTTTCCAGTGTTTACAATAATCTCCTTAGTCTTGCTGACATCGAGAGGCAGATTGTTGTTCCAAAAAGTTGCTCCACTTCCCCTCTGTAGACAGACTCATCATTGTTGGAGATGAGGCCCACCACTGTGGTGTCATCAGCATACTTGATGATGTGGTTGCTACTGCATTTGGTGATGCAGTAGAACATTAGGAGGGAAGACAGCAGTGGGCTGAACACACATCCTGTTGTCAAGTTGATGCAAACTGTACAGAAGACACACCAACTCTAAGAGGTCACATAGCATTTGTATATTGAAACTAGGATAAAATAATGCTTAAACTCCACATGGGCTCCAAGTAGCTTATTATAAACATGTAATTATCTAGTTTGTCTAGATCTCCGCAATGTCTACTTCATTTTCACCTACCTCTTGGCTACATTTTGCATGTTTTCATGAGACAGAGAAGATGGGTTATATTCCTTGGCTTTTCTATTTAACATTAGACTAAGATTGTTTGCAATTAATGCACTTTTTCTACTTTAGAAAAGTTATACATTTGTGCTAATCTCCCACGCTCTTCCAACAACCTGCCGCATGCTGGTGTGGAAAAATATTAACAGTAGTACTCAGTGAAGTTGTGTACAAATGTTGGGAGACTAAGGCTTTCTTTCTTGCTTCGGTGTGTGATGTGGTAGCACAGTGGGGAATGTCAGTACCTCACAGCATGTGGCCTGCTCAGTTGGCATGGGGCTTGAGCTCAGCTCAGGGTATGCTGAGTTTGCATGTTCTCCTCATGTCTGTACCCTACAGAAAACAATGGAAAACCATTTAAGATCTTAACATCCCTCAAGCAACTACATCCAAAAATGGTTGGTGTCTACCTTGATGCAATACTAACTTGTCCAGAAAAATACTCTACAGCTGCCCTTAAAATTGTTCAGCTTGGGCTATAGGCAGATGAAGGCCAGAATGGTGTTGGAGCTGTGACAGTCAATAGAGCAGTCTGTGCAGAGTAATAAATTCCTAACAGATCAGAAGTGAAAGGAAGAGGAGTCAGTAAACCAGAACTTTGCTGGATTAAGACACCAGGAAGTAGTCAAAAGGACTTAGGAAGAACTGGTCTTGGATGGGGGGGGGGTCATAGACTGGGTAAATATGAACTTTTACATAGGGCAGATTCAACTTCCTCATAAGGTCCACCCATGACACCCTCCAAAGTGCCAACAACCTGTGCCTGTGGTATAGCTCTGAAAAGGAGTGCCCCCAGTGCAAAGAAAGAAAGCATGCAGTGCATTTGGTCTACCAACAGGACTGTGCTGTCATGAGTTTGGTACAGGTGGCAGTATGATCAAGTTCACAGAAGCTAGAGAGGTCTTGGAGACAAGCAGAGTGGCAACAGAGGTCATCCTCTCACACAAAAATGGCTTATCCACTTTGTCAGACAAGGAGGGGTCACATGGTAGGAGAAGAGTAGGAGAACAAAATGATCTTTGCTTCTGAAAACCAAAGAACTGTGAGACAAGACCTCATTCAGCAGCTCTGGATTCCCACCAAAATCACTACAAACTCTCTAAAGCCAGATACTGTGGTACAGTCTGTAATAGAACAGTCATAATCACTGAACTGACCATCCTGTGAGAGAAATTTTTGGAGACAGCCCATGTGAGAAAGAGGTACACATAATCAGAGCTGAGTGAAGGAAAGGAGGATGGAGGGCTGTACTTTACTTGATGAGGCTGAGATGCTGAAGTTTTATGGAAACATCTACTGAGGGAAATCAGAGTGATAGGAGCAAAGCTGAGGAAGACACCAAAGGAGCTGATCAAGGAGACAGAAATGAAAAACTTCTGGCTGTGCAAAACAAAGGTAAATGGTTTTGGAGCATATGGTTCATGAGTGCCCCTGCAGGATTGATTATAAATACTGTCAGTGGGAGATGTGTGCGGTAGTCATGGAGAAAGTATAAAACCTGAAAGAGCTGGATCCTGAGGCCAACTTGTTACAGGGAGAACTTCATGTCACTGCCACACCACCACAAGATGTTGCAAGATTACAAAACATCACTGAGCTGAGTTGCTTCCTGGCTGATGATCCTGCAGATGATCTGAAGGCAGAGGTGCAGCAGGCAGTATTGCCCAGCAAATAATACATCTACCTGTACACCCAACTGTGGAGGGAAATATGACATAGGTGAAGAAAGACAAATCTAGAAAGCAATCAGCTTTTGTTGCAGATTGGTTCCCTGTACAGATTCTGGGACACAACTTTAGATGATATCTGGACTGTTTTAAGGAGGAAATTGACAGTTACCTCCAAACTGCATACATGAATCTATAAGCGATCGTATCAACATTTCAAAGAAACTCAGTTTATACTTACCAACCAGTCCACTCACTTCTTTTATTTCCAACATGTTTGAATTCCCAGTTGCAAATCAGTTATCCCCATAGCTCATTTAGATTTATTTCCTTGATCAGTTTCAGTATGGATCCAGGATTGGTCATTGCACCTAGACTGCACTCCTTGCAGTGTCACAAGTTTCCCAGTCTTCAACAGCCTTCTTTTCTTCAGTCGTTATTCTTCTGAACTGCTCTGAATTATTTCACACGATCAACCATAGAGTCTCTCTATCTTACTAGAACAACCTGGAATCAAATATTAATCATTGAAATAATTTGAATCCTGTCAATCATGCAGATCTTTCCTTGTAATTTGCCACAGCTCTCTCTGCCTTCAGTCTCTCTCAACACGTATTCCACATGACTCAGTGCTTGACCTCTCCTCTTTATTTGTACTGCTTTCCTTGGCTTACTCATTGTCCCTCCTATCACTGACATGCAGATGACACACCACCCTTTCTCTCCTTTCCTGCATCAACACAGAAATTTCACCTTGTATTTCAGCATGTATCTCTGCCATCTGTGCTTGGATGATGGATCACCATCTACAACTCAACCTTTCCATTAGTTTATTTTATCAGTCAACAGCTTAGGAGTAACAACTGACATCACTTTTGCTTTTCTCAGCACACTGAAGCCATTAACCTGATCCTGCAGAGACCTGCAGTACACCATTAGTAAAATCAACCCATTCCTCACAACCACAATCCAAGTAGTTCCTGGTCCAAGTTATGCTAGACATCTAGGTAATTACAACTCATGCCTAGTCTTCTGTACTCTGCCAACAAGTCTCTTCAGTTGATTAAAAAGGCCATAGCACAAGTTGTGTTTGATCTGCCAAAGAGTTCCCATGTGTCCCCTCTGTCTTTTTTCATTGGTTTCCTGTGGCTGGCCTCTCTAGAATGCCCTTATGGCCTACAAGATAGTCCAAGTATTAAAACTGTGATGTCTACAAGACCTGCTCACTTGCTAACTGCTGTACTCCGCCACCTCTGACAGTGTGCTTGTCCAAAAATGAGGAGAATTTACATCTTTGGCGTTAACATGGTGAAATTGGCCAAATTCATAGCGATCATATAAAATGGTATGTAACTAATGGACAGGGGAATTAGGAAACTGTATAAAGAAGCTTTTGACTGTTCTTTGGTATTTGTCACATATTTTTAAATATGTCTCTATGGTTTTTTCAGTACCTGGCAAGTAGAATAAGACATACGACATAATCTTTATGACATGCAAGGTGGGGCATAGGACATGTTTATAGGCCAGATAAAAGAGAACAATGGGGCTACTCCACTCACTTTTCAGTTTCTCTATTACACCCATCTCCTTCATTTTGTCTAGTTCCTCTCTCAGTGAGTCATTGCCAGCAGTGACAAAGGGCTGTTTTTAAGGGTATGGGGGTGTCTGGGCCCAACACTATGTGGGTGTCAAAACTGACATGGAAGCTTCTGCTTCTTCTACCCATTTTTTAGGTGATGGATATGATATACAGTACTGTGCAAAAGTCTTAGGCATGCAACTTCAATGTCTGTTGAGAAGTACAGGTAGATTCTTATCTACCATCAGGGAGGTTTCTGATTGGTCCCAAATTCATTCTGCAGCCTGAGAATGACCTCAAACAACCAATCCAGTCATACAGAAGTATCTTCAGCAAAAAGAAGGAATCCTGCAACAGATGATATGGTCCTCACAGAGCCATGATCTGAACGTGATCAAGTCAGTCTGGGAGAACATGCAGAGACAGTCAAAGTCTGCAGAAGAACTGTGGCCAGTTCCTCAAAATGTTTGGAAGAACCTACCAACCTCTACCTTAAACTACATACAAGTTTGCATAAGAGAATTGATGCTGTTTTAAAGGCAAAGGGTGGTCACACCAAATATTGATTTGACTGAGGTTTTTTTTGTCTACTGCACTTTTTAGAAGGTTTATTGATTAATAAGTATTCATGGCATTATTTTTGGAACCATCCTCGCCTAAGACTTTTGCACAGTACTCTAGCTAGTGGGAGTTGTCTCTGAGTGGATCACTTTGTAGTCAACATCCCCAAATCACTGTGCGAGGGACCCTTGCAACTATGCAAGCTGTGAGAAGCCCTTGGAGGCTTGTGGGAACAACAGGGGCCGTAGTATCTCATCCCAATTTTTTGTCATCAGAAACTAATGTTTTTAGCTGCTTTTTAACTAATGTTTTACCGTTCCACTAGCCCATCTGTTTGGGGATCGAAGTTGGTGATTCTGAATGCTTTTCAATATGTTGTAGTTTTTTTAGGGTGTTGGACATGAAACATATCCCCTGGTTGGTAAAGGATGACTGTGGGGCTCACCGCTCAGGAAAACATGCAAAACAGCACATCTACAATATTTTTTGCTTCCATGTTACACTGTGCAACCACTTCTGAGTATCAGATTGTATAGTCCACAATCATGGTGCTTCACTCTAAGGAGCCAATGAGGTTCATGGTCATGCACTCAGGAGGGATCTCCATCAGAGGGAAAGAGTGGAGTGGAACAATGATGACCGCTAAGGGAGTGTTCCCTTTGACAATTGGCACATTCGGCAAAACCAATACGGAATGTCACCACAAATATTGGGTCAGCAAAATTGGGCCTGAAGTGAACAAGGGTTCTTTATACACTCTCGGAAACAAGTAACTGTTACCTCTTCACCTGTGTCCGAGTTATGATTTGCCCAATACTGTTTAACAGGCAGAAATACTGACAGGTTACTGGCAGATCAGGCTTCAGTAAGTCCCTATTCATTTCCACATCTTACTCCTTAATATTCTTCCTGAGATGTCTTAGGTTTGTTTGAGACAAATTGATTACCTCTTCCAATTACAGAAGCAACAGCAGGGGAACTTCGATTCTGTCTGGAGGTGGGTCCTCACCATTCAGGGAGTCATGAGGGTATCAACACTTATCAAGGACCTTTGACATTCTCCTAGCTGGGACTCACACATTCTGCTTCTTTAGTAGTTAGTACAAGATAAATGTAGGGATTCAGACCGAGGCATGTCTAACTTAACTCAAATGTGGTTCTGACATTATTTTGACCAATGCCTAGAACAACCCTGTAAATTGTAGGTGAGGGCAACTGATTTGTTTCTTGCATCCAGAAAAACATTTTAAACAAACCATGGGATATTCATGTATGTTATCATAAATGCATTAAATTTTCATCTTTTTATCACATTGCAATGACCTCGGCAGAATCAGGCTCTGGCAGACTAGGGAATGGCAGCATCAAGAGTCCAGCAAAGTCCAGTGTTGACCACTTATTTAAAATAGTAGGTGCTGGCCTGGTCTAGTCTTTACATTAGTGTTTGGGTGAAGGGGCATTCTCTGTTTCTCTGCAGTTCTGTCTGGGTATAGGGAGATTCTCTTTCTGTCCATGTTATAGTTTTTGGGTTGGGGGGATCCTCTGGTTATGGCACAGACCCACACATCCAGGATAGGACAGTTGCAGTTGAGATAGCTTTGTTCTCCATGGTGCTGGGCTTCCAACTGCTGCCCTGAGGTATGGGGGACTGGCAGATATCCATGGATTGTAACTTTCTTCAGGACAGTTCCAGATGGAGGTACACATGCCTGGGTGGGAACTGGACTAGATGGGATGGGCTGTTATGGCCACCAGAATAGCAAAAGATGGTGAGGCTTGATCTCCAGAGTATGGGGTAGTTCTGTGAAGATGACCATGTGATTTGCTGCCAACTGAACCCCTTTTACTAGAGATTTCAGCTGGTGACAGCACAGTCAGTCAGCAGTCTCTTGGGAGCTCAGTGAGGAATTGGTCCAGGTTGACCAGCTCAATAATCCATCATCCGTTGTCTGTCTCAGATGGTAGCCAGTGGGTGCTGCCAAAGGGTCTTGTTGTGCATCTGGTCAGCAAAGGGCTTCTGGACATCCTCATAACATAGGCCCCTGAATCTCTTTCTTTGTTCTTCAGCTGCCAAACCCATTCTCTACATAAGTGTGGCAAAGAGGGCCCTGAGGTCCATTGTGGATGTTGCAGGGAGTTGACCAGCAACTACCAGAGCTTCACCAGTAAGCAGAGGGGTCAATAGGAGGGCACATTCATCTTTGGGCCAACACCAGCTAAAGGCAGTGTGTTCAGAAACACTCAGGAAGGTTTCAAGGTTATCCTCAAGTGATACCTTCAGCACCACGGGGGCCATCTACTGCCTAGATTGGATGGTGAGTGAGGATGGTCAGGATCTCAATGACCTGATGGTTTAGTGCCACCGTGAACTGGTTGAGAAGGTGGACTAAAATATGTTGACCATAGCAGTCAGTCTACTCTTTTCCCAGATTTTGGCACCACTGTTACAACTGATTCCTGGGATAAGAGAATACAGATTTGCAAATTTAGGTTTCATGTAATTTTATTGGAAGTCGTAGGTTGGGAATGTATCAGTCAAAAGTGCATCTAGAAAGGAAAGGACTTAAATATGGGAGTCATGGCAACTAGATGTTTTTCATAACTTGGTATGTGTTACGGTTGACATGGTGTCCAATATTAGTAACCAGGTCTTGGTGTGCGCAATGTCATGTATTGTAGAGTGTACATTTCATGTACACGTGTGTGTGAAGGGTCTTGTGCATGTATGTTCTGTGATTGTGATAAGTTCTGTACAATATGTGTGATATGTCTGTGTGTTCTGTCTTTCTCACGATACATAGTCTTACACATTAGCTTGTGCATTCAGCAGAATTTTGATCATGCTTGTTCTAAAATTACTGGTTAGTTGAAAAAGAAATTATTCAAGGCACTCAAAACCTATCAGCTTTGCCTCGCTTGTAGCAGTCTGAGATGTGGATGACTGGTGTCCCACCTGTGGTCTTCTTGGTTCTGTGTTGTTTTTCCTGGGTTAAAGAACTTGAGGGGCCCACTCTGAATGGGATTCATAAGAACCTGGGGCATTTGAAGGGATATTAATAGTAGGTGTTATTAATGATTTTAATGGATCTCTTTACCTTCTTCCCCATAATCCAATTGCCAACATTTCAATTGTTGCCAGTCAATTGCAGCTGGGTCATTAGCTAAGAGATATGACTGTAGTCCCTTTTGGTGAGACTTAGGACAAGAAAGTATAAACCACCTCTATGCGTAGGTGGCTAGGGCCTTGTGCACTCCAAATTTTTACCTCAGATACATCATATTATCACAGGGGGTGTGTTGACTAACAACAAAACTTAGGTGAGTCACGGATGCCATAGTTCTCTGGTTCAGTCACAGTGGCAGATTAATTCTCTCAATCTTTGTTGGTATCTTAGAAGCAGCCATGTTTTCTTGTTCTTAGCAGGAGGTGTTATATAAAGCATAGGCTGGAGAAGTGTCTTCAAAAGAGGCATTCATCAGCACTGGTTCATTCCTGTTGAAGCATCTCAAAAAGGTACAATGTGGAACACATTGCCATTCCACTTCCTTCCTAGTTTATACTATTACCCTGCTGCAGTTAGATTGCTAGCTTCATTGGAAATTTGTGATCGTGATTTTCTCAAGATTCGTGAATCCCATGATTTCCATTTTTGCTAAATTTCAGGTATCTTTGTAATTTTGAAGATGATTTGTACAAGTTGATCCAGCTTCTCAGTGATGGTTAGTTTTGAAATATACACACACAACAGGGTCCATATCCTCTGCCACTGTAAACTGACCTGAGGTTGCTCCTGAATGAATGGTAATGAAGTCAGAAAAACAAACCACCAGCAACAGACAGAAGTGTGATTAATGCCTACATTCAACATTCTGCTCTACAATAGGTTTTTACTCATACAGGATCAGTACTTTCAAGCTATTTGGCTTAAGTACTTAAAATACAGTAGTATTTATTCCTGCAGTTCCACTATTAACCTTTATGGAAATATGATGACTGCAGCACTGTGGATTTTCAATATAATTAGGATAAATAAATATACAATATATCTTGTGTGTATGTATAAATACACATATATATTTCATATATGTGTAATCAAGTCTAGAATGGCAAAAAATACCATTAAAAAAAATCAGCAGCAACTTAAGGCTGCTTGGTTATAAGCTGGTATCTCCAACTATTGTGGGAGGAGGTATAGAATTATAATCAATGTAGAATTATATAATTATTTTTGTTTTTCATTTAAACATGTCTGTGAACATTTTTATGCTGTGCAAATGTCTGACAACACAGGTGCAAAAATATACATAGGTTTCCCTCTAGAGGCTATACTGAGAAACACTCTTTTTTTCAAAAATAGATTTCTACTGGTCGACTATGTCTTCGTTTTTCCAAATCGTTTGCCTAGTTGGACTAATGGATAATAATTGACCTGGAACATTTACATTTTATTCATTTTTGTTCAATCTTCCTGCACTACGATGGAGAAACTTCTGCCATAAAAGTAAATTATTTTTCTGCCAATACAGACAATTAGGCAACCCTTAAAGGCAGCTTACAACCATTTATTTACAGTCCTTGAACAGTATTAGCCTAGATTCAAGATTGGCCATCCCTCTGAGACTGCCCTCATTACACTGTTTGCTATCCAGACAGCTGGAGCTGCATCCCTTTCCTGTCTTTCATTTACTTATCCTCTCTCTAGCATTTCACACTATCGTCCTTCAGATCCTACTTTCCTCTCAAGAACCGCACTGAAATGGTTTGAGTTTTACCTATGAGGTAGATTAAACCACCAGGTATGATGGTCCCCTCCCCACCTCTTTCTCTATTATTGTTCTGCAGGGCTTAGTATTGGGCTACGTACTCTTCCCTTGGCTATGATTCTCAGTTCTATCATTGCTACACTCACGGTAGGCAGTTCTTTCCCTCATCTGACATAAATGAATTCTCTCTAATTAATGCTTGCTTATATAACATCTCTGCTTTGCCGACTGACCACCACCAACAACAAAATCTATCCAGGACTGAGATCCTCCATCTCCTAGTAGGTCTGCACATCTATCAGGAAATCTCTCTCAAACTGAAGCATCTACTTAACTTATCCATTTTTGTGCTTTGGAAAAAAAATCAATCTCTGCTTTTTCTAGAACACTGAAACCATATCACATGCCATTTGTCCACAGTTATCTCACAACAAACTCGATGCATCTCCTGGTTTAGGCTATAATTATATTTCACCTGGATACCTGCAACTCACTCCTGTCCCATTTTCTACCATCTGCCATCAAGCCTTTCCAGTTGTGGTCCTTCACATCAAGTTCAAGGCTCTGGTTTTAGTCTACAAGACAGTAAAAGGATCAGCACCAATACTTACAGGGCCTGATCGCTCCCTGCACCCCAGCAAGAGGACTGTGCTCCTCCATTTCTGGCTGCTTGATGTTTCTACTCAAGTGATCCAAAATTGGAAGTCCTTCTCAGCTACAGTGTGCTGGAATACACTTCTTTTCAAAACTCCCTTCTAGAATTCAAAAATGTCTCATTCCATCCCAATTCTATCCCAATTTTCTTATAGCTACTTAAATTACACCATACCATACCATACCATGATCATGTATGCATTTCCTACCTGACTCCAGCTATCTGAGAAATCTGTTACAGTGAAGCTGCTGCATCAAGCAAGTGGTGTTTCCAATACTGTGTGTATATCTAAAGGTCTCTGTTTTGGGAAATACACTTTTGTGCACCCTCAGTTGTACACTGGCAAATATATGAATGAATGCAAGGGTAGATGTGTGCCATCAGTCTATCAAGATGACTATGTTGTATTGTGTTGTCTTGGGTCTCGTGAATTTGTTCTTTTCTTCGTCATTGAGCTCGGTGGTCATTCCTAGTCAGATGAAGTCTCACCTTTATTAATGTCCTCTGTGAAGTATGGAGTCAAACACTGTGAATCCACCTCCTTTTTTTCCAGATTACTCCTTAAACATGGCACACCCCTGCATACCACAGTATGACAAACTGTCAATCATTTTTGATGGTCCAAAAAAAAGTATGATTGCTGGCCAGAGCTCACAAGATACTAAACAAGTAATGATGTATTTCTGTCACAGTCAGTGTTGTTTGCAATAAAGCCTATTAAATACATTCCTCTGCTTTTCCAAACCACAACTCCAGTTTGTCAACATGCATGGAAATCCAGAAGGCATTATATTTTTGGGCATTTCATCATTAAACCCTTTTTCCTGTGTTGCATTATTTTCTGGTTTGATAATTCATAAATGACTCTAACCTTTAAGCTGTATCACCAATATGAGGCAGTAATGTCTTGCAGGCAGGAGCGCTAGCAACACCCAAACCCCCACCTCCACAACTGGAAGACGCTCTTCTGAGGAAAGTCAGGAAATGAATGCAGCCCCTAAGGTCCATTTAGCAAAATTTTACTAGAAATGGGAGACGAGGAGGGAAGCCTTCTCCAACGTTGTTGGTATTAACAACTTTCAGCTCATGGATTCTGAAGTTGTAGATAGTAAATTCGATTTAAAGTTTTTAAAAAACTGTTAGTCTTTTTGATGTTCATAGAACCTTTATTATTCATAGTAGTTTAAATTATAATAGTGTTTTTTTTAATGATGGGCTGTACCTTGGAGAAAAAAACCTTAAAATCCACCCTATTTCCCCTCATGCAGTCACTGCTTAGGCCAGACACACACCAGTGTTAATATGACATAACCATGCCATAAGAAAGGGAAACAAAAACGTGAAATAATGCATTTATAACAAAATGAGAAAACATACAATTTTTTGATTAAATTTAAATGTTTATTAAGATAATGTAGCAAAACTGTAGTTTGTAGGGCTCTGAAGCCACATAAGAGCCTATCTTCAGAAGGCCTAGTACAGTAAAAGTCACAGGTAAAATTCTGCCCTATCCAAGGTTTGCATGTCACTGGCAAACCCCTCACAGACAGGAACTCTATCTTCCTCCTGTGTTAACAGGTCTGTCTGCACCTCCTGTTTCAGCTCCTCCCAGGGGCACTGCAGCTGTTCCTGATTCTGTGGGAACATAGGGGTGTACTGCTGTTGCAGTGGATTGCAGGTCACACCTCCCATGATACCATAAGCTTCTGTGTACCCATAGCTCTGCTCCAGCCCACTGCTGGTCCAGTTCTCCACACCACCCACAGGCTGGACTTGCATGCAGATGTCAAGCTCGCTATACAGAAAGGGCTGTAAAGCACTGATATCCAGGTCCTCGAAAGTGATGCATTTGTCACTGGCAGCATCTTCAAATATGGAGCTCCAATCAAACTCTCCTCTGACTGCCTCTGTATCATTCACCAGCAGCTGTTCTTCTGCATGTTTCGCTACCATGGAGCTTTGCATGTCTGCAGACTGTTTGGGTTTGTTAGCCAAAATCTCCCCTGCCCAAGGACCTTGATTTGTCTCTAAGAAACCAAACCCAAGCTGATGCCCGTTTTGCTGTTGCCTGCATGTCAACCCAGAGGAATTAAAAGTAGAGTCCAGGCTGGGTAAGGTTTTTCTCTGCTTTTGGTGGCTGAAGTGAGATCCACGCATTCGCCTGTATTTGAAGACCCCATGGACAAGTGTGTCAATGTGCTGAGGATCGATCTGCCAGAAGCCACCTTTTCCAGGCTCGTCCTTCTGCCTGGGCACCTTCTTGAAGCATTTGTTTACTGAAAGGTGGTAACGGACTGAGTTCTGCAGAGACAGTTGAAAGGAAGAATGGAAATCAGTTTCACAGCAACTGATTTTAAACGTGTATATGTATCAGTTTAGGTTAAAAAAACTCTTCTTGAACATGTTCCAAAGCCATTTCATTTTGTGGCAGTATTCCTCCAATATGTTAGTAATTTTTTATTTTTGAATTCTCCAAAAATCCCTTTATCAACTAGATCAACTGCTTCCCCAAAAAGGCCAATCTCTTTACTTGTAATTTATGATATATACTGCATGTACATGATTGAGCGTTATAATGGAGAAGGACTTCCTCATCTTTTGGTGTAAAAAGTACAAGCGTCTGCCAATGCTTGTGAGAGGCATAATGGCCCTACTTATTATACAGATTCATCAGGATCTGTTTGCGCTGTCACTGACACCCAGATTACCCGTCATTTGCATACACTTTCTGATTTCTCTGCTGCCACAAGACACACAGCAAACCAATTCAGCATAATTTAGCAGACACATTTTGGAGAGAAAACTGTAAATACCAATCAAAATGCTAAACTATTCCTCACAAATGCATTTCATTTTACATCAAAACCCAAACAAAACATTCATCTCAATCACAATTCACTGTAGTGGTGGAATGGTGAACCTATCCCATCATCCCTTGCCGCATGCTGTTTGTGAATTGAATATTGTGTCAGTTCCCTTCTGTGTCAACTATGTAACTGGAGCGGGTTATTGTATAAGTGTATTCGTAGTATTGGGTTATCCACCCCCATTACGTCTTATGTTGCTCCACCTTGTGTCGTACATGGGTTTCTACGGATACGTGCCTGAGAAACACTTTTAGGAGCATGAATGAAGGCACATATATAGTGTTGTCCTGATTCCCTAAGTTGTCTAGTACCACACTATGCTGCCAAACTGACATTCAGGGCTACTTTGCTCAGCTAGAACCAAAATGAAGATCAACAACATAGTGGATAATGACTTTTGCACAAAAAGTGTTAGTAAGTTACAAATTTCCAGTAGTCTTGCTGTATCATTAGTTATTGTCCAGTTTAATGCAGTGTAAAGGTCAG